>CM067221.1:110904261-111122785 GCA_034190945.1 Octodonta nipae | reverse complement strand
TATTTTTGTAGTGGCTTCCAACCATTCTACCAGGGATTTCTTCTAAGTTTCTATTCGTTCTCTACGGCAATTTCTAGTTTTTTTGTAGTGGCTTCAACCAGCCGTTTCTAAGTTTCTAGTCGTTTTCTACGACTTTTCCACTTTTTGTAGTGGCTTCAGCCATTCTACCCAGCCATTTCTAACGGTTTCCTGTCGTTTCTATGGGCTGTTTCTAGCTTTTGTAGTGGTTCCAACCATTTCTCCAACGGTATTCTTTCCTAATTACTCTGCACTCGATACAAAATCCAACGATTCAAGTCGCAATTGTTATTCCTCATTTACGTATTTATTTTTTACATTATTAGCTACCATTATCTCTTCAATGAAAACCGCATCTACTTTTATAATTAACGATTTCCTTGTTTACAATCAATCAGCCACTGCACTTTCAAACAGTGCACGAGTTTCACATGGTTATCAGTTCACCAACATGCTGTTGCGGTTTCGTTATCTTTTGTTATTGCCTTCATTGAATCTGAATTATTTACGATGCATTTTCGGTACATTTTTTTGGTTAAAATTGCCGAATTATCTATATTAAGAGATCTAACGCCCGGACAAGGCGCCCTCGTGGCCCTGGTTTATCCGACGAAAGCAGAGACTCGAACGAGTTGCCGCTCTCGCGCATATGGTAATTTATTTCGTTGTTCAAAATACGTTTCGTTCATCCCATTGAATATGTTCTTAAGATGTGTTTTGCTACTGTATATGCAACGGCCTATGCACCCTGCTGTGATACACCCTGCAACAAGCACCCGACACGTGCCAGTACGTTTCCCGAATGACGTCACGCACCCTCGACCCGACGCCCGCCGAGTCTCCTGAAGGACACGCAAGCAGACCACCGCTAACCCTACCCCCGTTCCCAACCGACGCTCCCCGACGGAAGTCCTGACGCCTCCTCCCGTTCGGTTAGTGCCCTTGCCGTTAGGTGTCCCGACGTCTCCTCCCGTTAGGTTAGCCACCTTACCGTTAGGTTCGAGCTTGAGGTTAGTGACCCCGCAGACCACGTGGTTTTTGCTACCAAGTGTCCCATCCTCTACTTACGACTATTCCTTTTCGGTAAAAATAAACGTAAATCATCTAAAAAAAAAGAAAAACTATCTGCGACGGGAGTAAATTATGTAGTAAAAAAGAATACCAGGTAGGAACAAAATAGCAGTGTTCAACTTGATCTGTTTTCCTATGTTTGGGAACAGCTAATGATTGATACATCAGCATATTTTGGAGTTCCAGTATATTCGAAGAACGGTAACCCTTATATAGATTCACTGTTGTCCGTCACAGCCTACTTTCTACGAAACTGCTGGGTGGAAAAGACCGAAATTTAGTACAGAATTTATTGACCGGATCAGAAGTACATAGAGTAGATGTAAGAATCCTGCTTTTGAAGGAACTTCTGGCAGAAAATAAAAAAATCGAAACCCCTCTCCAATTATCATCAAAACCATTGTGCTTAAAGACAAAAAATAAGCAAATACGTCCATACCCAAAGTTTACAGGAAAAATAAAATAAATTCCAATGTTAATTAATAAACTGTTTTTTTTTTTCAAATGTATAATGTAATATATTAATTAAAATTAACTTAAAATATATTAACGAAAATATGCAAAAATTCCTTCCATTTCTCACAAAAATTACAGGAAATAAACGAAAGTCAATTTAAAAAGTAATATTAAAAAAACAATCACATCATGTAGCAAATCCAATGGCTCTTTGTGATAAATAAATTAACAATTTATAATTTAAACTCAGTTTTAAAGAAAATCGATTCTTTCCCTCTTTAAAAACATATACTTATTATGATTTTCGTAGACTATAACAAATCACAAATTCTTAACGGGGGCCCACATTTACACATACGAATATAGATGAGGAAGGAAATGACTTGGATAACTTGAAAATTTCATTTGTTTCGACACCGACACCACTTACTACCTGATCTTGAAATACCCATACAATTCAGTTTACTGTGTAAGAAACAGAAACCAGTAAAATACATTATGAGTTTCTTCTTTTACAGAATATGAATAATATATAGAAAATAAAGTAATATAACATCCAATTACTATAGAAAACCTGCGCAAAATTTGCTTTTCTAATAAAAACTCCAATTCTTACATATGTTAGAAGTCAGAAAGACTGCTACTCATTTCATAAACCCTTTGTTAAAATTTTTGCCGCATTTACAATTCATCGAATATGAGCTTCTAGTTGAAGGTAACAATTCAACAAATTGTATTTGGCACTTATAGAAATTTAAATTAAGAATTAAATTACATATCAGGATTAATAGTTGAGTCATAACAAAATGACAATTATTTTAATTCTCCTGAATTTATAAGCGTTTCGCTTCGATCTTTCAGTCTCAAATGAATGCCGCTCTTTATTTTGTTGTAAAAATGTGTAAGTTTAATCCTAAATTTTCGCAAAATTGTTTTAGGCATTGACTAATACATTCAAAATTGCGTTATTCAATAGATAAATACACAAGTTGTCCACTATTACTGTTAGACAGAATTTTTTACACATTCTTTAGAAACTGTCGACACGTTTATGAATCACGATCAGTACAAAATCACACATCAATCAAAAGCGTACGCGAGTTAAGGCGTACAAATTAAATTTGCAGAAACACAGAAATGAGGCAGCGTAACGCATTTTTAAGTGCAAAACTCATGTTCAACTCACATGTAATTTATACGCAATGTTCACTGAATGAAATTGTACAAATTATTACCTGTCTTGCATACCGAGCAGAAGCTGTAAAGAATTATAGTATATATTATTCGTATATTAACATATTTCCTGGATTTTTTTTTCAATACAGAAACTGCTAGGAATTTGGAGAATTTACGTTCCGCCACATGTTTTCCTAAGTTGTAATTTTCTTGTTGTTTATTTTTTTTATTAAAAATATGTTAGGTTTGTTATTCCTGTAACACCCAGTAGTGTTAGATAGATTCATTTGTTTTAGTATGTATTGAATCAAATGGAATTAATAATTATTGCATCTTTTCGTTGTATAACAAAATGACCCGTAAAGCCCAAATTTGTCGCTAAGCATTAGATGAGCAATTTAGGTATTAAAATAGGTCATGTTTAAAAGAAAGGAAATGTAAATATTAAATACACATTATGCCGTTTCGTGTCTTTTTGTCAACTCAGGTTGTTAGTAGATTTTGTAATATTGTAGGTGCGGAAAAACAAAGATGGTCGAATGGTCAAAAACTCGGAAAAACTTAGTCAGCAGTCTCTTTGGATCGCACTTGGGTCAAATTGCATTATTTTGAACGGAAACCTAATATCTTGAGCAAAAATAGACATATCGAAACAATTTGTTTTTAAATTCAACCTTATACAGATTAAGAGAAAATTATTTAGAATGTCATCATCCACTATTATAGGGGTGGGAATGAGGGTTGAAATGGTGCACATTTCAAAATTCGATCTTTATTTCTTTATTTTATGGTATATCTCGAAAGACAAATAGAGATATTTATACGGCAGTTTTTTTAAATTGTAGAGTTATTAGAAAATTATATATTGCAAAGCTATTCTTCTAAAAATACAGGTGAAAAATAGGGGTGAGAGGGTGAAAACGTGAAAAATCCCCAAAAAAATACTGTTTAGTGATTCATTGGACGCTGACCACTGTTCTAAAAACCACTTCGTTATCATTTTCCCACTGTGGAGATCAGTTATCGTTATAACTTTTCACTATAGGAATAAAAACGGGGGTATTGAAGTGAAAAAAACACAACAAAAATCGTTGATGAATCTCGTAAATGAGTTATTTTGAATATTTTTAGACAATGTTTAGATAGATAAATAATTTTTTATTTTTGCAATTTTAAGAGATAATTGGTTTTGAAATATTATAACATAAACAAAAGAAAATAATTTGGTCAAGTGCGAGTTGCACTCGCATACTTAGGATTCCGTACCACCTTCAAGATTCTAATATTCCAGTTTCAGACAAGCAGGGAATAAGTGCATTTTCTTATATTTGCCCTAATATCTTTTAAAGGAAGCGTTTTAAATTTATAAAAGATATACACTTTGATTTTCCACACATAGACTGCTTATTTTATCTGCTTTAGGATTCACTTGATTTTTATCAGAATACATATGTATTTAATTTTCTAATTTGGCCCCCAAAAAGTAACATTAGAGTTTTATTTTACTAATAAACTTTCAGAGATGCCTTTTATAATCTACTGTCTGAGTTTTGAGGCTCTGTAGATTGGAAGATAAAGGGCAAAATAGGTCACAGTTTAAATTATAAATTATTAAATCTGTTATTCAAATTATTTAAAATATAAATAAAATATATTTTTCAAATTTAAATAGTGTAGTTTCTAAAGTGGGAATTAAGTCGATGTTTAATATTTTTGTTAATATCTTTTAAACAAATGATTTAAAAATATGATATATTAGTAATTCACATAATGAGCCTTTTATCTGATATATTACATGATGCGTTTGAAAATTAAATCTTTATTTTCCATTTAATTGTATAATTTGTCCTAAATTACTATGGGGGTTTTCTAATAATTTATTTTTCATTTAATTCTATTATTTGGGGACCAAATAATAGAATTATGGATTTTTTTCATATTTTTCCTATAAACAAAATTGACGTCTTATAGTTTGGGGAATAACAGGGAGAATGGGTAATTTTTTTTATATATTTTAAAATATTCATTTTAAAAAATATATTTTATATATATATATTTTTATATATATTACATGACCCGTTAGAAACAATTATAATTTTTTTATTTTCCATTTAATTCTAAATTTGCCCCCAAAATTAAAAGTAGAGGTTTCTCCTTATTTTTCCAGCAAACTTCAGGTCAGAACCTATGCCTCTATTTTTATAGTTTCGGAGATAAAGGGGGGGGGAATGGGTAAATTTTAGTATATTTTCATTAATATCTTTTTAAATATTTTTTTAAATATGAAAAAAATATGTTTGTGTTCCTCAGAATAAGACCTTTCATTTGATATATTACAGGATGAGTTTTGAAATTTTTTTATTTTAATTTTTTATTTAATTCTATAATTTGTCGCCCAAAATTAATACTAATGGTATCTCATTATTTTTCCTGTAAAGTTGGGGCAACGTTCTATATTTCCTTTTTTTTAAATTTTAGGCTCAGTAGTTTCGGAGATCAGGGGGGGAACGGTCGATTTTTTAGTTCCTCCCCCCCCCCCCAGAAGTACCCCTAAAATCAAAATTTTTTCTTTTACTATATGTAATTCTGATCGGGTCACCAAACTATGCATTGATACCAAATTTTAACATCTTCTGTCCAGTAGTTTAGGAGAAAATTTCTGTGATGTGACAGGCAGAAATCCGGAGAGATATTATAAGGGTATGCGTATATTGTATATATGGAACCCTAAAAAGATAGAAATTTGAAATATGCACCATTTCAACCCCCATTTCCACCCTATAATAGTGGATGATGGTATTATAAATAATTTTCCCTTTGTTTTCTGAATGTTATTTGTGGCATCTTCTAGTTTATTTTAGATTTTCTTGGGAATAATACCACATCAGAGTTCAAACTTGTGTATATTTTAAAACCAAACGTTTCAAAATCCTGTCGGATTTCGTTTTCAATGGATATAAATTTATAAAGTAAAATTGAAATATATGACAATTATTTTGACAAATATATTTACGTTATTATGGATAAATTTCTTTGATTTTAAATATACAGGGTGCACAAGAAATTCCAAGATCATATAAATCAAAAAAAAAATTTTCAAGTTGGAAGAACTTGAAAAATTGTCTTCAGAATTATTTGTGGCGTTCCTAGGGACGACTTTCTTTTTAAGATAGTGCATTTGCCAAAAAATGCGATCAAAGAATTCTGATAATTCAGTGATCCCATTAAAGTCATAAGGGAAAACCTAGGAAAAACCTCATGAACTATCCCGATATAGGGTTGTTCAAAGGATATGACCATTGTTAATTTCATCTTTAATTATCGGCAACCAGACATGACTGAAATCTACGGAGTAGAAGCGATGCAGTCGTTTTCATTTAACAGAATTAAGGCAGATTCTGTTAATTTTCGTTTTGCACTATCTTAAAAAGAAAGTCGTCCCTAGGAACGCCACAAATAAATTCTGAAGACAATTTTTCAAGTTCTTCCAACTGAAAAATTTTTTTTGATTTATAATGATCTTTGGAATTTCTTGTGCACCCTGTATATTTAAAATCAAAGAATTTATCCATAGTAACGTAAACATATTTGTCAAAATAATTGTCATATATTTCAATTTTACTTTATAAATTTATATCCATTGAAAACGAAATCCAACAGGATTTTGAAACGTTTGGTTTTAAAATATACACAAGTTTGAACTCTGATGTGGTATTATTCCCAAGAAAATCTAAAATAAATTTTCCCTTAATCTACATAACGTAAGGATCAATTAAAAAAAAAGAATTGTTTCGATATCTCTATTTTTGCTCTAGATATTAGGTTTTCGTTAAAAAAAATTGCCATATAACCCACAGTGCGCCGTCTCAGAACGAACCAACAGGCGCGCGGAATATCAAAAAGTAGGAAATTTGTTTATATTTATTCATATACCTACGGGGGAAACAGAAATTTCACGGGAACAAGAGATTAAGAAAAAGTTAGTTTCAAAGATACTAAGTAATTTCGAAAATATTGTTGAGGAGGTCTTGAATTATTTTGTCTGTTCATTGGGCTTTCTCTCCTCCAAATTTTTTCCTGTGTATGGAGACGTTTCAACTCCGAGTCTGGAGTCGTTGTCAAGTGATCGCCAAACGACAAATTGTCAGTGTCAAATTTTTTGACAAACAACAAATTCAAGATCAAAGCGAAACTTTTTTAGAAAAAAACCTCGAAAACAACACTAAACGATTGACAACGATTCCAGACTCGGAGTTGAAAAGTCTCCATACACAGGAAAAAATTTGGAGGAGAGAAAACCCAATGAACAGACAAAATAATTTAAAGATACTCTTGAACGGGACTCAGGGGAGTTCAGCACCGGAACTCAAGGAAAACAGTCGTTCGTGGCGAGGCGGGCATAGGGGAGAGGAGAGTGGAAACCAGACTCCTAAGAGAGGGATATCTTACCTATCTAAATAGGGTTTCAGGGACTTGTATAAAAGTTTGTCTAAATTGATCGCCGAGGGAGGAAACCGCAAGAGTCGCGAGTGTGTTTTGTTTTGTTAAAGATTTAGCTAGCTAGTAAGTTAGTTTGAGTTATATTTCTTGATTCACAGGTAAACTTTTCGGGGTTAACGGATAATTCGCATCCGATAAGTGCCCTTTCTAACAAAAGAGTGTTAGTGACAAAAACCTGTGAGTTTTTCCGTAGAGTTGTAGGTTCAATTCTGAACCCAGAGTAGTTTGAAATAATTTACACAATATTATAGCTTCACTTTTTCGCAATGTCAATTGGTTGATTAATTGACTTTGAAGTTCGACAACGATTCCTGGTTAGGAATCGAAATATCACATCAGATAAGTATCACACAAAATCCCAACATAGTATAAAGGAAAACTAGTTGACAAATCCATAGACCTACTGTCTCGTAATTAATCCTGCGAGAGTGGTTTTCTATAAGAAAGCAACTAGTGTTCCGGGCAGTTTCCACAAACTGCTCTTAGATACTACACTTTGATTTTCAATTACTTTACTTATCTGTGTTTTTTCAGAAACCATTGTGAGGAGTGAATACCCACATGAACATCATTCTGGGTGTTGAGATTTCTTTGTCAGCGCGTATATTTACGGGCAGGAATTCTTCACAGTTTTAATTACGTTTTGCACAGTAAAAAATCTTTAGATGGTACACTACTCATGGTACACATTTAACACAATTGCTAAGTTTCAATAATTCAATTTTCCAAATTTGTTGTTTAACCCTTTGTTGCCCACCGGTTTCTTAGTGAAACCACAAACAAAATTGTTTATATATAGACGCCTGCCGGTTTTCCGGCTACACCAGTGGGCGTGTACATTTATCAAATGACGTACTATGCGACGCCTGTACCAATTGAAGCCATAAACCTGCGAATTTTTAGATATCACGTTGTTTACATGTTTGTTTGTAAATAAAGTGAACTTACAGGTGACTTTATAATGGTAGGTAAGTAAATTAGCGTTTTCCTGTCACCTAATAAGTAAGTTGAAAGAAAGGTATAATTCTCGTAATCAAATTTGTTATCCATAATATGTATTTTTCTCGAAATATATCCTGGTTTCAGGATGAAACCGGTAGGCATTTAGTTGCTTCTGGGACAGTACAGGGTACCAGAAAAGACCTAGTTGAAGACAGAAAGGGCGATAATCTACTCAAAAGAGGTGAATCTGATTGGGGCGTAAGCAAAGATAGCTTTGTGTTCCTGAAATGGAAAGACAGGAAATGAGTATATTTTCTTATAAACTACTCAGATCCATCTGAAATTGTCAATACTAAAAAAAAACAAAAAGATACTACTCTAAAAGAAATACGTCGACAAATTAGACATGCTGAAATCTGTATACGAAATAGACACAAAATCAAAAAAATGATGGTATTTACTTGATGTGGCAATAGTAAATTGCTATATCATATTCAAAAATAGGGTCAAGGATTCATCACTGCCCTCCCTAAAAAAATCTCGTATTGGACTTGTTCTAAGACTTGTCGTCGCTACAGAAAATATTCCTAAAAAAAGAAAGACCATCTTTGACAACGGCTTGTTATAAGGTCAATATACCTTCTCAAATAAGGTTTGACTCTTGCACCCTTATGCCAGTCCACAGCACTTCAAGAAGATGTGCCCTACGCAGCTCAAATTCAATAACCCGTTGTAACAAATAGATGTATACGAGGTAAATTCCTCACACTTATTGAGAGAGGTAATTACTACAGCTAATTTTTTCAGATGTAATGTTGATCTTTGCCTTAATGACAAGCGAAACTGTTTTTTAAACTTTCATAAGCAATAATTAGTGATAACTTTTTGTAATTAGATTTTAAAAATAAAATAATTTTTTTCCTGAGTTTGCTGTTTATTTCCTACCGGTTTCACACTGAAACCGCCCTTTAAGACAAAAAAAAAACCAAAAAGGCACATATATGACTTTGTTTAGGCTTATTTTTAAGTCATTCTGAATACAAGAATATGTATTTTATCTCTCTTCAAGAAACAACAAAAGTCCGGACACAAAGGGTTAAATTGTTGGTTTAAAAGTGCAAATTTAGAACTGGTGCTTCATGCAGATATTATAAACCAACAGCAGGAAGACAACAATTTTTCACTGTCTTATCTTTCAAGGTCCATTAACTGTCCCCATGAATATGAATACAGTTCTCGACAAAAGTCCAAAAACAAACGACAAAACTGAAAACACACGCGGTCATGTGGATCGTGGCAGTAGCAGCAACTCTCGATCCTTTATCTAAACGAAGAAGAAGAATGTATGTTACGTACTCAATACCATATCAAGTATCACATAAAGCATATTGTAACGTCTCGGTCGTACGTGTTCTTTTCTCTTCGTTCCTCCTCGAATCACAGTGACATATCTTAATGCATATATGTTTTAATATAAATGGTAATATATTTCGTGTGGGCCGTAAACAGGGTTCGTTCGAAGACAGACCGTATACAAAGGCATATTGTACAGACACACACATGGTCGTTGAACCGCCGAGTCTAAGAACAAATGAAATTGAATTCCAGTTTTTTTTTCTTTTCGTTTTTGATGGTCAAAAGGATTACTGTGTTTGTGTTGATGTTGATGATCATCATCCGCCTGCTATCTATTTATTTTGATCTCGTGTTACGAAATCAAGCTTCTACAAAATGAAAAAGTGACAGTTATTCATCAGTCTGCGTTGTGCTTATCTGCTGATGAAAATAATTACGAATGGCACGTTATGGTGGGATATGTGTTCAAAAAGGTTGGGCTGTTTGGTAATAATGACAGTTTGTCATATTCTTAACGCCCATTAGATAGATTAGAGTAAAAATGACACAATCTAATTGTTAACGCTGTTCCAGAAATGAGGTTATCCGTTCAGCTGAACTTTAATAATTTTTTTGAAATATACATCCGCAGGTAGTCTTGAAATTTAAAGAAACATATTCCATTTCTAGGAATGGATGATGAAAAGTCGTATGAAATTCTAGAAGAACTCTCTAAGGTTTTCGATGTTTTACTAATAGGATGTATGCTAGACTAGCTCACTTAAATATATATACAGATATATTATCCACATATTTAGAACTATATCATTCAACGTATAACAGCCGTTTCGAACTTCCTTGAATGACAGGTGTAAAAGAGAATGCTTGGATGTAATACACATCACTAAGACAACAGTCAGTGTATTGAATGAACCTAATAGATATCGGTGACATCTACCGTCTAGTGAGTAATTTAAGTATATGAAGGCATACTATGCTATAACATATACCATACTCTTGACAGATGGTTCGAGTGTTTTATATAAAAACACAAAAGTAAATATATATACTGATATATATCCCATATTTAGAACTATATCATTCAACGTATATATATATATATTTTACTTTTGTGTTTTTATATGAAACACTCGAACCATCTGTCAAGAGTATGGTATATGTTATAGCATAGTATGCCTTCATATACTTAAATTACTCACTAGACGGTAGATGTCACCGATATCTATTAGGTTCAATACACTGACTGTTGTCTTAGTGATGTGTATTACATCCAAGCATTCTCTTTGACACCTGTCATTGTAAAACAAATTAGGGAAATAGGTATAAAAATATGGACTAGGAGTAAGAAATTTGTAAAAATTTAACTCTGACAATAAAGACATGAAACTGAAACTGACACCTGTCATTCAAGGAAGCGTATCTGACGAGAACTCCTGGTTCGAAACGGCTGTTATACGTTGAAAATGATATAGTTCTAAATATGTGGATATATATCTGTGTATATATTTACTTTTGTGTTTTTATATAAAACACTCGAACCATCTGTCAAGAGTATGGTATATGTTATAGCATAGTATGCCTTCACATACTTAAATTACTCACTAGACGGTAGATGTCACCGATATCTATTAGGTTCAATACACTGACTAGCTCAGTTAACTTACCCTCTTCACGTTCTGGCATTTAGTTATGATGTGTAATCTATTCAACAAAAATCATTTATGGAATTTATTTTCTGAAGGTTATTTTTGTGATCTTCAACTCAGTTTTGTTTTTTTATTACATTAAGTAACATATTTATAGAGAAATTTGGAAAACAAATATTTTATTCAAAAGAGTATAAAGCTCCAGTTTGGTGGCGGTATATTGACGACATATTTCTTATTTAGGAACACAAGTTTGAAGAGTTATATGAATTATTAAATAACGAATAAACGAACAAATTTATATAATAAATTGAACACACTAACAAACTACATTACCTAGACAGAAAACAGAATCATTCATTCGAAATATAGGTTTGTAGGAAAAAACTCATATTGACAAACAGTTCACCTGTAATTCAAATCATCTAAATACGGCAAAGATATTGTAAAATCATTATATGATGCAGAGATCAACTAGTCTGATGTCAACAAACTCAAGAAAGTAGAAAAAACAACAACAGGAGCTGTCAGAAAGATTGAAGAGGAAAACAAGAAATACACTAAAATCAATTAAAATAGAACACAAAACCAACAAACAAAACTGTATCTACAAAACCCCTTGAAAATTTTATATTTGGACAAACAACTAAGTTTCTAAATATAGGAATAAACGATCACAAAAACTGCATATAGAACGATAATACGAAAAATTCCACAATTTGTGGACATTCTTGAGACTTAAGTTCTAAAAGATAATTGGACAATTGAAATTGTCAAACAGTTTTTTCCTAAAAAAAAAGAAACTCTCTAGGAAGTTCAACGAATATTATAGTTGAAGTGACATAAAAACTTTCAAAAATGCTAATTGGCAAAGTGGTACACAAATTAGTGGAAAACTAATGCAGATATCGTAAAAATTCTTAAAGAGCAGTGAATCTCCTAAAGAATTTTAATTTATAGTTGAGAATAGTCCAAAAAAGTAGTGGGCAGATTCTATTATATCTACAACAAAAAATGCTTAATCATTAAATATGAATATTAAGGACCGAATCAATTCAAGTACCACTTATATACATGAATGAATAATAATAGGTTAGACATTTTTCAATTACTTATGCTCTTACTAATTAAGTAATTTGTACCATTTATAAAGGTGCACAACATTTTTTGCCATTACTAAACAAAAAAACCTGGGATTTTCACTTCATTTCAAAAGATTTAAAGGAAATTCCCGATCATAAATATTTGTTTTTCAATTTTTTACCAACTATTTAAGGAACGAAATTTTAAAATTCAAATACAAGTATGAAATAAATCACTGTTATAAATGTTCCTATTGTATAATTGTTAAAAAAATATTTTAAATAAAAGCATTGTTAATGAAATTATCCAAAAAAAAAAAATTAACAAAATTTAATCTTGTTGAAAACCGAGTTTTTTAATTACACTTAATTTATTTGTTTAAAATTAAATCATTATTTCTGTTTTTTTTTTCAATAAAATTTTTTTTAACTATTTTATAAACAGCAGCTGCCCCCCTGGACAGGAAAAATTTATTTGTCTATAAAAAATTGTTCTTTATTTAAATAAAAACAAAATAAATGAAAAAAAGTTTTTTATATAAATAGACATTTTGATGCTAATGATTAAAACAATGGTTCCATAAATTAATTTTGACAAACAAATAATTGCTTTTAAACAACATTTTTTATATATAATCAAATATCTAATTTGATTGTTCATTTGAATCCTTTCAAGGATTAAAAAAAACGATAAAATACATAATAGAAAATTCATTTGTCAACTAGTTTTATGTGTGAATATATATAATAGGATATTTCGATTCCTTCTCTCTTGAACTTTTTAAAATTTGTATCCCTTAAATTGTTAATAAATAAGTTTAAAATTTAATTTTAAAAACTTGTATTTAAAGTGCACCTGAATTTTTTTGTTTCTTAATATGGATATTTAATATATACATATATAAACAGATTTAAATTCCTTAATATGTACATGCAGCATGCAGGCAAATATTTTTTAATATATAATTACTTTTCAAACAAATAAATTGCATTTTATCGATTTTAAATGTAAAAAAGTTATCACCATTTCTAGTGCTTGTCAGGTAGGTAATTCATTATATTCTTTTTTTCTTCTCCTAGAATTGCCTATTTAGTTTTATCGATATATTACGTAAGATAATGTAGAAAATAAAGTCGCCTAACCTTTACTGTTGATTACTATCTTTTAATTTTATAACTTTAGATTGGGGTCATAGATAAGGAATGTTAATTAAGATATGCAAAGAATTAAATTACCTACTTCTATGTCGATATTTATCCTCAAATTATAAAAGTATCAAAAAAACGTGTAATTTGCTGTTTTGTCTCTTGCATTTGCTTGTATTTTTTCTGAATTTAAAACAGGAACCTGCTTCCTAAGTGTAGTTATTAATTTTAGAGATCCTACAAAATTATTTATGCATAACAATTGCCACGTTTTTAGGTGAAAAAAAATTAATATACGTCAAACATAGGTTACAGAAAATGCTAATGAATAAATCAACGAATTAGATTTTTTTAAAACTATTATTTTATAAAAGTTCCTGAAGAATGTACTTACACAGTCAAAAAATGTTTACCAATATTACGTCACGGAAGAACAATATATTTTAGAAGATTATTTTAAACATGAAACTGTTTCGATTAACAAATGAATGTTAACTAAAATACTTGGTGATGTCAATGTTTCTAAGCAAGAGCGTGACAAGAAGTCACCAACTTATTTATTATTTATTTACATGTTCTACTAAAGTACTGAAGTAAATGCTAGAAGACATGACTACCAATAACTGGTATTTCGCTTGCTGCATCTCAAGAGAGCATCTTAAATTTGATACCCGTGGAATATATTTGGCATTGATTATGAAAGACTTGAGCTGTGAACGTAACATACAGTATACGACTTGATTTCTAGGTACTTTAAAAACAACTGCAAGAAGTGAGAAACGGGGAAACTTCAAGTGAACAGCGTGAATTGAATATTAGTGTGCCTCATAGTACTATCTTGGGACCACTTCTGCTCATACTTTAGGTTAATGATTTACTAAATGTTCTGCCAATTTTTTTTTTTGATTTCCATAGTGTTGAACAAAATAATTTGATTAAGACATCTACCTTAAACATAAAGTAGTTTCAGTTAGTTTGACAGATGGACAGAGACTAATAGCTGATGGATTTGATGAATTTGGAACTAAACCTGAATTATTTTGAATATTCATTAGGGTTTTTCACTCCCTCACAATGTTTTCTGAAAAATGCAGTCAAGTTGAGCAATTGAAAATCAAGGTGCAGACAAAAATATTACTTAAGGAAGAGCACACCAATAAAAGGAAAATCAAAGAAAGTGTTTGCATGTCTTTAAATAATTGACATTGCCAAAAAGTCAAGCTACGAATATTGTATAGATCACTTCAATAAACATTGTTCAACAACGATTCCTGCTAAGGAACAGAAACGTCAAATGGAACAGATAAGAATAACACAAAATACCTCGTAACGTATTATACAGGAAAACAAGTTGACAAATCCGTAGACCTACTTTCTCACAGATAATCCTGCGAGAGAGTTTTTTCTATAAGAAGGCAACTAGTTCCGGGCAGTTCCCACAAACTGGTCTTAGATACTACACCTTGATTTTCAATTACTTAATTTATCTGTATTTTTCAGAAACCATTGCGAGGAGTGAAAAACCCAAATGAACATCCAAAATAAGTATTTGCCTCCTCGATCATTTAGAGATTACTATACCTGAACATGCAAATGAGTTATAGATTGGGGAGTGTTGACAGTTGGATTAGTAGTCCTAAATTGGATGAATCGATGTCATATATTGATATCAATAACCTTTCCTAAGATTCTATTATGGAAGCTTTGTCTAGAAAAACAAAAAAATGTAAATCAGAACACACTCCATGCCGCATTATGATGAAAAATGAAAACAAAAGCAGAAATACGTTGATAAGTTTAATGTGCTGACATCTTGTTTTGCCAAAAATATAATTGCAAACCATTACTTGAAAGAGTAGGTTGTACTAAAAATTGATACTCGTATTTGATAAAGTGAAAACTATGTATAAAGATCATTCTTTGTGAGGTATGACATGACCAGTGTGCACACTGGCCCGTTGGTGTGAATCTCTAAGGTATGCTATTTGCAGTACAGTTAAATATTATCAACGACCTGTTTTCGAAATTCTCAACATGCAATATAGATTTTTGTCTAAATCTATATATAAATAGGCAAAGACAAAACGATTAGGTACCATTTTCTCCTCTGTCTCTCAACCGATTTTTTTTAATTTTTGTTTTGTTTAGTAGTTACTGACGACCTTCAGTGCAGAATGGTAATATTATTTCGAATACTGGTTCATTCATTAAATAAAATATAATAAAAATTCATTATTTACGTCCATAATGTCAATGCCAAACAACTGAATGTGCCGCCGCCGCCAGACTCAAAACATTGAGTAATTATATGTAGAGGGACTAATGCTGTTATATACTTAGAGCATGTACTTCTGGAAGTGGCATGCAAGCGTTGTTATTGTTTAGTAGTAAAGTAATCGTTGTATATTATAATTATACAGGGCGATTCCAAATATGTTAGAAATCATTTTTTTCGTGGGTGGCACATAAGCACTAGCATATATAGGGTTTTTAAAATAAGAGAAGAGAGTGCAATTATAACTAATAACTTAATTATATAGGGAAGCCCATTAGCGGTTGAATTTACAGGGTTCTTGGAACAGAAGGTGTAAAAGAATTACAGTTATTCAGGGTGGTGCAAAAAATATTATACAGAGATGCATATACAGGGTGGCGGAAATGGAAATGCAACATTTCGTAACCCATAAGCAGTTGTATATATAGGGAAGATGAAATATAGGCTGAAAGGAATTATAGATATACAGGATGATGATAAAAAATGTTAGAAAATGAAATGATTTATAGAGTAGCCCAAGAAGAGTTCCATATATATGATGATTGAAATATAGGTCGGAGTAGAATGATAGTTACAGAAAATAGTTAAAAATTTCATAAACAAAAAGAGTAAATCCGGCAGTGTCATATACAGAATGGTACCGGGTGGTTCAAAAATGTTAAAAAATATTATGCGTGGTCCATGAGCAGTTGCATATACATGGTAGTGGAAATATATAATGAGATGGAATTATTATAATGAGGATTTTAATAAATGTTAGAGAATTGAGTGCAATTATAGTTATACAGGGAGGTTAGAAAAAATAAATATGTAGGGTAGTCCATTAGCGGTTGAATTGTTGTCGTATTAAATTAAGTATTTGAACACAAATAAAGTCATGTGACTTATATCTGAAAAAAATTCAAATTCGTTACTTATTTGTTGAAGCGAGATGTAAGACCGACATCTAGAATTTCGAGGAAATTATCACACAGAGGTTCCGAATCTGGATCCGTTCCGGGTAATTTCTGTTCTCCCTAAAGTCCTAGGATAGAATGTCACGATAAAATTTTCAGGTTACTTAACCTGCCAGAGATATTGACACAATTGGTCGAATTTCGACCACTGGGCGACAAATAGCAAAGATAAAATTACTTTTCAAATTTTCACAGAAGCCACATCCCGCGAGATTTTGCAAATATTTTTCTTAGCTTTTGTGTTAAATAAATATAGCTTTTTAAAATGTACGTCTTACAGGTAAGATCAATAAGTAGGGGAATGAAACAAATCCTCAGTAGCCTTCGAAATAGCCCCCTTCAGAGGTGAGGTCACGGCCCCTTGACGGAGCTGTATCGGTATCCCTGGAGGTCCCGCTTCAGCTAAGGAAAGAGAAAGAAGTCCGCCGGTATCAGATTGGACTATAGCGGGGGGTAAGGCAAGTCCTCAATCCTGCGCTTGACCAGAAACTCCCTCACAACTAGTGCGGTGTCGTACGGCGCGTATCGTGATGAAGCATTGAAGACTCGGCGATGTTGCGCCGCAGGCGGTGAATGCGTTTGCGCAATCTGTCAAGCTGGTATTCCCAGACGAAAACTCCGTTCCAGGGCCAGATACGAATTCTCGCGCATGAAATTTTGCAAGAAAAAGGCGAGCATCTTCCATTTGTATGCGTGAGTTATCTTAACGTAACCAAACACCTAGCACAGTTAATATAAGTATAACATTAGACACCCGTCACGCAGTAATAATGAGACAACAATTGGTTTTATTTGCGAAGTTTAAACGACCCTATCCTCAGTAACACTGACATGGTAACGTTTTATGTTTTTTTAACCGTTCGAAAACAAGAAAGATCTAGTTTGTAATAATGTTATTGCGGTAATCATATGATTTATACTTTGTTAATTTTTGCGGTAAATTAGAATAATATTTTTTCACAAACACGAAGTGACCATTCACATATATAAAAGATAAAAAACTATTGGTTCTTGAGTTCTCAAGTAAAGTATTGTCATTCATAACTTCATACTTACTCGCACGAACCCATAGGGTAAAGATAGGTACTGTCTTGTCCCATCATTATATTGCCACCTCAGGAGTACCCCAGGGTAGCATCTTGGTCCTCTCTTGTTTTTGATTTTTATCAATGACTTACCCGATAGCCTGAAGACCTGAGTTGGGTTGTTGTTTGCTGATGATTTAAAAAAATTTAAATCAATTAATGGCATAATTGATGTTGTTGCACTTCAAAACGACTTGAATTTGGCATTACTTAATTGGTTTAGAGAGTGGAACAAAATGTTTGTTAATACCCAAACCTAACCTTTTCTGTTGCTTCCTTCTCCCGACACGTCAATGTATCTATGGAAGACTATTACATTGGAATTGTAAGGTTAAAAGGTGTAAGAAGGTTAAAGATCTAGGGGTAGTCTTTCAAAATAACTTCAAATTCGTCCTTAATTTTACCCATTTCAGCTACCTGATAAACAAAGCAAACAAAATTCTTGGATTCGTCGTACGTAATAGGCAAAATTTGAGTGTAAAAACATCCATAAGACTTTATACATCTATGGTGAGGCCTCACCTTGAGTATGCCTCCAACATTTGGTCACCAAATTGTTACACCCACAGTAACGAAATTGAAAAAGTTCTATAATTCTATATCAAAAAGAATGGCATATATCCCTTGATGGTATCTTATAGATCAATGTTGGCAACCTTCCATCTCTGTTCTTTGAGTACGAGGAGAAAGACCCATGCTGTTATTTTTATATATAGCATTCTAAATAACAGAAAATATTTCGATTGTGGCTTGATCAATAGCGTTAAGTTAAGGGTCCCTAAAATTAGCTTAAGACTACTCTCATCTTATCTCTTCTACATTAACAACGGAAGCCCTTCGCTCTTCACTTACCTACTCAGTGTCTGCAATGATATGCTGTCCAATAACATAGTTCTTGACCTATTTAACATCAAATTTGGTGAGCTTAGGCGCATATTATTGCTGCATCAGGATGCAAAACCTCCATGATATTGGCACGTCTCTGACATTGTCAAATACTTGTGTACTGTTTATCCTTTCACATGTAAGTACCTATTTGGTGTTTGCAAAGAGAATAACACAATTAATTAATATCATAGCCTCTACTTCCCATTTTTTTTAAACATAGGGATCAAAAACCTCCTCGAAGGGGATTTAATGCAGTGATGAGCTTTTTTCTTTGGTGCATGACAATTAGTAATCTAAAATTAACTAAATTCGGTTTTTTATAAATATCTACCGAATCTGAAATAATGAATTTGTTCCACTGATTGCTCCTCACTGTATAGGCACAGGGCTACAAAAATGTTAATTTCATTGACTACCGCTGAAGTTTCGAATATAAATAAAACCACACCACGTATGCTAAGTTTACACATTATCACATACGGTTACAATCACGGAATAAAAATCCGGTTGTTACATTCAAATGTTAATCCTTTTTCCACGTGTGTCACTTAAGAATCTCGCCTGGACTACATTTCATTCGATCGTACAAAAAACATATTCTGATCTCGTTCTAAACAACAAAAAGCATTATTCACGGCTCGTGTATTTCGACAAATGACATTTCTTTAGAGCCAACCTCTAACGACGACGTTATACGTGGATTTACGTAACAAATTTCTTGGTACACACTTGTCCGAAAGACCAACCACAACTCGGTTCTAATATACATATCAATAATATCTTTGTTCTCAAATTATCTCGTAAGTCATTCGAATCGTTTAAATTATAGGCTCATGAATATTTCATGTGACATGTATTATAGAATGGATTTATGGAAAACTTTAATCATAATATGTAAAATTCCCTGCCCTTGGGCTAAGAGGTTTTGGTTATTATTTAACCTATCGAGATGATTGAAATATTGAGTAGGAAATGTCTAACTATTCATTATTGCAAAATTGTATGTATATAGGTTTAAGCTAAATTGAGATTTTTATTGCTAGTTGTTTTACTATACTGTTGGTCTATTAGAACAAATCAAGATATATAAATACATTTAAAAAAACCAAAACCGACTACAAAAAAAGAGTTTCTAAATGATTGAGGAGGTAAATGATTATTTTAAATGTTCATCTGGGATTTTCTCTCCTCGCAATGGTTTCTGAAAAATACAGATAAGTTAAGTACTTGAATATCAAGGTGTAGTATCTAAGGGCAGTTTGTGGAAAGTTGCCCTCTTATAGAAAAAACTCTCCCGCAGGATTAACTGTGAGAAAGTAGGTCTACAGATTTATCAACTAGTATTCCAGTATAATATGTTGTGTATTTTGTGTTGTACTTATCTGTTTTTCTGTGACGTTTCGATTCCTTATCAGGAATGGTTGTCGAAAATGTTTGCTTGAATGTTTTGCCCTATATTCGCTTGACTTTTTTGGTAATGTCAATTGACTGATTAATTGACTTTGAAGTTTCCTTTTTGATGTTCATTCGTCAGAAGTTGTTGCCATGCAACCGGTATCTCTACAGAGGGTGTCCCGATTTCTCCATTATTCATTCAAGATTGGCAAATCATGTACTCACGGATAATGGTACACACAAAATGGACTGGAATAAGACAAAAATACTACTTAAAGAAGAACATACCAAAAAAAGAAAAATCAAAGAAAGTGTCTGCATGTTGTTGAATAATGGAGAAATCGGGACACCCTCTGTAGAGATACCGGTTGCATGGCAACAACTTCTGACGAATGAACATCAAAAAGGAAACTTCAAAGTCAATTAATCAGTCAATTGACATTACCAAAAAAGTCAAGCGAATATAGTGCAAAACATTCAAGCAAACATTGTTCGACAACGATTCCTGATAAGGAATCGAAACGTCACAAAAAAACAGATAAGTACAACACAAAATACACAACATATTATACTGGAATACTAGTTGACAAATCTGTAGACCTACTTTCTCACAGTTAATCCTGCGGGAGAGTTTTTTCTATAAGAGGGCAACTTTCCACAAACTGCCCTTAGATACTACACCTTGATATTCAAGTACTTAACTTATCTGTATTTTTCAGAAACCATTGCGAGGAGAGAAAATCCCAGATGAACATTCAAAATACAAAAAAGGAACTTAACTATAAAACAAAAATTAGTTTTTCCTTCAACAATTAAATACTTTTTCTGAGTTGCAAATTACAACTCATTAATGCACCTTACTAATTATTTTCACTTTATCTTGGCACTGACTCCAGAAAAAGTATTTAATTGTTCAAAGAAAAAAAAAGTTTTCTTTGAGATAAATTCTTTATTTGAAGTAGGCTTTTGTTTTTTTAGTGTATTTATTATTAAAAATCGAATAAGCAACTCGAGTGATTTTAATAATCGAATGATCGCTAGAATGATCAATGACTCGGATGGTACGTTTATGATTCTAACGATTCTCATTTGTTTTATTCTTAGATCCGTAACCTTTGTTATGTGTCAGCGGCTGCCTTTGTGTGAACATTTAAATTTGGGTAAAATTTTTCCTAAATATTCATTTAATTTAAAATTTATTTGTGCAGGAACTGCTATTAATAATTTAAAAAACAGTATCATATTCTTTAATCTACATTAACAGCCAATTCTTCAAATTACTTAGGATTGCCCGTACCCTGAAAATACAGTATTTACATATTCCTTCTATAAATTGAAAGACGTAAACAAGCGACTGCATAAGAGCGACAACCGAGAACGAACCAAAGTGCCCTTATGTGAACGCCGAATGGCAAAAAGCACTTCTCGATGCGCAAGGAATTCATTCGGATTATAACTCGAATGCAGTATCGCTCGTCCTTGTCGCTCGTCATTCGGTGAATGTTTCGAGTTAAATAATCGATTCATTTTTCATTCGAACACTTTGATTCCGTAATTGGAGGTTCCGAATTCTACAAAACTATGTTCTTGAAAAAAATATGGGACCACTTCGGAATTCCCCTTAACAGAATCCAGTTTAAACGATTCAAATTCCTGCAGCTGATTTCGAGTAATCGCTAAACACACTTAATAAATATAGATACAGACGAATTGAGAACCTCCTTCTTTTCGAAGTGGGTTAAAAATAAGAAGAGTAACATCTGATTTTTTGCGAATTCACAGAGTACATGATTTTTTAATAAGGCGGTAAAAACCTGATTCCACTTTCTGCTCCAGTCTCACGACAATCATGAACATGTTCCACAAGTTTACAAATGGTTTTGTTTGAAATCATTTAAAAACAACTAGGTGTGTTATGTAAAAGAAGTAAGACAGATTCTTTTGTGACAAATAAGCAAAGACAAACATTAATTGTAGAGCATTAGTTCAAGACCACCCTAAACGTTTCAAAAATGGCAATGAAGACTGGTTTATTAGAACTGAGAGTTAGATAATGTGGAAAATAGCGAAGCTGTGAAAAACCCTCAGCGTTTGAACTATATATAGCATTATTTCCAAACCTTGTGGACAATGCTAGAATTATGGGGTAATGATACAGCAAAAACAAAAAACTGTCATGTGGGTCAGCACACAATGTGGTGTCAAACTAATTAACCAAAGCTAATAACGGGTAGTATAGCCAATTCGCAATTAGCTATAACTGGTATATCATTATAAAAGTGGCGAGATGCCAAATGGTGACAAGGAGGCTAGATCTCTCTATTAACAGTAATTCAAGACAAGGACATAAACTAGGACATAAGAATGTAGCTAATTCAGCCCAATAGTACTTAGTTTATGATGAATGAGAATAAATTATTTATTCAGGAAGAAGATGCCTGTGAGAACTTTTACCGCGAGTTAAGCAAAATCTGACAAGGTTCTAAGATCTTCAAAGACCGATTGTCAGTGATGGTTGGTGTGAATGTAGCTAGTGATTAAGTTCAAAATATCTCATTAAAACGGTAAACATTTTGACAAAATACTGACCCAGGACCAGGAAAGGCTCTATTAGTGAATATCAAGGAAAGATGAGAAGCTATTAATTTGGGTACCACTCATTCAGTATATTTATAATTGGATGGAAAAGGTCTCTCAATATATGCTGTATACACTGATGTTTCCAAGTCGGGTCGCCAAATATCCGTGTATATCGAATAGTGCTGGACCTTATTTCTCTAACAGAACACTGTATGTAATTCTAAACAATATGAAGTCTTGAGCCATTTTCACCAAACTTGGGGTTTCTTGAGAGCTTCACATGGCTCCCTCAATATTTAGTATTTTCAATTCTGAGGTTACTCATCTTTTTTGTTTTTGTATTCTTATGACGACGATATGACAATTTATAGAAAGTTTACAAATATCAATGATTATTAATTAATCCGAGCTGGACTAATGTAATATATTAAAAAAAAATCTAAAAATAGTAAGTTCATGGACTGAAAATCAAATCCTAAAGTATGAGGACAGCCAGATTTTTGGACGATTGCTTTGGCCATCTCTCCATACCCGAAGTCGAACATCAGCCAAAATAAATCCCATTACGTGTGCAAGTTGTTTTTTTTTGTCAAATAGTCCAACCAGCTTTGTTGAAAGAGATAAAAGAAGTGACCTTGGTTGAAGCGATTGGGGACAATTTAATGTTGTAGAATACCGAAAATATTTTTGGAAAACATGGTCAATTTTTTCTACTATTGAAACTCTGGAGCACGAAGCGTTAGAGCTGATCAAAATATTATTGCAAAGTTTTTATTTTATATCGGATGAATTCTCGTAACTTTATTATGTTACTTTATGTTTATGTTTATGTAACGTTGTGACAGATGATGAGCTCTTCGAAATGTGCGAAAGGTTCAAAATACTACACATCTAAACGAAAGTAAAGACTCAGTAAATGTAGACAACAATAAAAAGCTCATTTCAGTTACAATATAAAGAGTAAAAACTAACGAATTCTGAAATTTGTCTCAATAGACTAGGACAATTTTCTTGGACTTTAGGAAGCCTGTAAACATGGCCTCAGTTTTTGTTTTACATCAAAATAATATCATAATTACAATTAGAATAGAATAACATTACTTTTATATGGAAAATTGCGATTGTCAACTGAGACTACATTATTTTTTATATCGTTGTACTATTATAAATATTTGGTAGACATTTGTAGTCTATAATCTCCAGAAATCTTTTGGACATCTTGTACTGCCGTATAATATATATATATATATATATTTAATTTACGTTTTCGCGGGAACTAAATGTTTTAAGTGGGTCCGGAATTTATCCTCGTAGTTGATAACTGATCCCTGTCGGGATCGATGGTAAAATGACGTTTCGGCAGAATCACTCGAGTAACTAGAAGCGAAAGCAGAAGCCTACGAGAATTATGCGAACCGACCTGAAGAGGGCAGATGTGACTCTACCGAAACGTCTTCATTTTACCATCGATCCCGGCAGGGATCAGTTATCAACGACGCGGATGAATTCCCGGAAACCACTTAAAACATGTTGCTATCTTACAACACTTAAATTATGACTGTAAGTATCAATTTCCAATGATATAGCGTACAGTAATTTTTTAAATAAAAATCTAACAGTTGTCTACACACCAGCCATGCAAATTTTAATACAATTTTTTGTTACCTTTTAACGGAATAACTTTTACGGCCTGTGTTTATAATCGAGCTCTAACCCAAGAGCCGCGGTAAAAAAGTGTTGGCAATCACTCACTGTAGGGATTGTATAATGAAAACATAAATATTCATGCAAAACTATCCGAATATTTGTAAACCCAATTATAGCCAACATGAAAGCAAAGAGAAATAGGGAGTGAGCTTTGGGAAATTGAATTATTCATGTACGATGGTGAACATGGGAGGATACAAATTATTCACTTTAATTGAAAAATCCGACGAGAAATTTGGAGATGCAGCAACATTTGCATTTTTGAACAATAATTGTTTCTGAACAATTATTCTTGTATCTGTTCAGTTTAATTTGAACTTGTATATATTTTAATTTCACAAATTTATGACTTAAACTTACCATTGTTTGGTGTATTTAACAAATAGATAACTTTTGCTTACCTGAAAAATAATAAAAAGAAAAATTAGTAATTTATACTTGACAGTGAAACAAATAGAAGAATTTAAAACCTAAAGTTTTTAGGAAGCACATTGTTCCTGTGCTGGCTCTGAAAAGAGAAATTGCACAACAGTAATAGAAAGACCAAATTTGTATGGTCTTTGATGGTTAAGCTGTCAAAATCTGGCTTTGAGTGCCACAATTATAATAAGTCAACTTTTGCCGACCATTTATTGAATGAAAATCATGTACCTCAGAATACTTTCGAAGTATTACATTTACAACATAAAAGTAAAAAATTATCTTTTTTTTTATTTGGGGGACAAATTAGGGATTTTTTCATATTTTTTCAATAAACAAAACAATGTAGGTCTTATAGTTTAGGGAATAACAGGGGAATGGGTATTTTTTTTTAATATTTTTTAATATATTTTAAAATATTCATTTAAAAAAAATAAAAAATATATATTTGTATTCGTCATAATGAGCCCTGTGATTTAATATATATCATGACCCGTTAGAAACAATTACAGTTTTTATTTTTAATTTAATTCTATAATTTGACCCCCAAAATGAATATTAGGGGTTTCTCCTTATTTTTCTAGTAGAGTTCAAGTGAGGGGCTATACTTCCATTTTTCAAAATTTTTCATCCTATGGTTTCGGAGATAAGGGAGGGGGGGATGTGTAAATTTTTTAATATTTTGTTAATATCTTTTAATTTATTTTAAAATATGAAAAAATATATTTGTTTTTTTCATCATGAGCCCTTTCATTTTATATATAACATGATCGGTTAGCAACAATTTTATATTTTCCGTTTAATTCTATAAATTTCCCCCAAAATGAATATTATTGGTTTTTCCTTATTTTTCCAGTAAAGTTAGGTGAGGGGCCATACCTCCATTTTTTTTCAAAATTTCCAGCTTGTGGTTTCGGAGATAGGGGAGGGGATGGGTAAATTTTTTTATATTTTTGTTAATATCTTTTAATTTATTTTAAAAATATGAAAAAATATATTTGTTTTTTTCATCAGGAGCCCTTTCATTTGATATATAACATGATGGGTTAGGAACAATTTTAATTTTATATTTTCCATTTAATTTTATAATTTGCCCCCCAAAATAAATATTAGGGGTTTCTCCTTATTTTTCCAGTAAAATTCAGGTAAGGGGCTATACTTCCAGTTTTTTTTTCAAAATTTTCAGCTTACGGTTTCGCAGATAAGGGGGGAGGGGAATGGGTAATTTTTTTATATTTTTGTTAATATCTTTTAATTAATTTATTTTAAAAATATGAAAAATATAATATATTTGTTTTCGGCGTAATGCGCCCTTTCATTTGATATATAACATGATGGGTTAGAAACAATTTTAATTTTATATTTTCCATTTAATTCTGTAATTTGCCCCCCAAAATTAAAAGTAGAGGTTTTTCCTTATTTTTCCAGTAAACTTCAGGTGAGAACCTATACCTCTATTTTTTCCAAAACTTTACGTTTTATAGTTTAGGAGATAAGGGGGGGGGGAATTGGGTAAATTTTATTACATGTGAAAACTGTGAGAACAACAACTTTGTTCAAATATTGAGGGTATGAAAGACCAATTATCTGAGTGCATCGATACAATTCGTCAACAAGGAGAATTAATTAAACAGCATAGCGCAATAATTACGAAGTTTCAGAACACCAAAAATGAAGTAGACAAACAACAATCATATGCAGATGTGTTAAACAAGAAAAAAGAAATTCTAATGATAAGACCAACAAGAGATCAGGACAATAGTACAACAGTAAATGACATTAAGAATAAAATTGATCGGGTACATGGCAGTAGGAGTCGAAAATATAAAAAACATAAAGGAGGGAGGTATTATAATGAGTTGTGCAAATGCAGATTCTAAAGGCATATAGCGGACAAAGTTAAGCAAGAGTTGGGTGACAAATACAAAGTGGAAGAACCAAAGTACAGAAACCCCAAGTTATCATAACTGGGGTAGAAGCGAAAGAAATAGATGAAACAAACGAAGAAATAGTAAAAAAAATGGTGAAACAAAACTCGTTACAAGATATCGATAGTATAGCAGAGGAAAATTTAAGGGTAATTAGAAAATATATAAATAAAATAGAAGAAATTGTGGTAGGTAGTGGTGGAACTTAAGAACATGGAAGTTTATGATTATATAATAAAACAAGGAAAGCTAAATTTTGGCTGGAGAATTTGTAAAATATATAAACACTTTAATATAATACAGTGCATAGGATGTTATCGATTTAATCACTTTGTTCGGATTGTAAAAATGATGTAACGTGTTCAAAATGCTCAGGAAAACATAAAAACCTCTGAATGTAAGTCAGATGTAGTTAATTGTATAAATTGCTTAAATACCACACAAAAATTAAATATAAGATTAGATACTAAACATAAAGCAACAGATAAAGAATGTCCATGTTATAAGAGAATAATAGAAAGGGTGTCTGAAAAAACTAAATCATGCTCATAGCAAATAGTTAGCAAAAATATAGTATATTTAAACTGTCAAGGATATTTAAATAACAAAACAGAACTTGACATATTAATTAAAGATTGGTCTCCACTAATTGTTTGTCTAGTAGAAACACATATTGATAGTTCAGTTACTAATAGTGAGTTACAAATTGCAGGATATAATTTCATAAACTGCATACAGAAAACCGACGTACAGGGGGGTATTAATATACATTAAAGAGGGACTAAGTTATATTACAAAAATAAACGAATGTATAGAAAACAATTGTTGGATGTCTCCTTAGAATTAAAAATTAACAAAAATAAATATCTAATAAATACATTATATCATCCTCCAAAAAATAAAGATTCAGATTTTTTAAGATATTTTGAAGAATTGATTGAAAATTACAATTCATTTAATGGTGATATTTTTTTCATTGGAGACTTTAACCTTGACCAGAGTAACGATTCATTTTATTCGAATAAATTAAAAAGTATTATTTATCAATCGGACTGAAACAAATTATTAAAGAACCTACAAGAATAACGCAACATAGCTGCACAATAATTGACCTGGTAATTACAAATAATCCTAATTTAAAATATAAAGTACATTTGAGTCCAAAAATTAGTGATCATCTCATTATTTCTGTCAATTTTCAAAATGTTGCTCCTAGCGGTAACTCAAAAATAATTATTAAAAAAAGATGTATGGCAAATTATATTAGTTCAGAATATCAAAATTCACTTCTAAATAAAGATTGGCAAAATAATACAACTGATGTAAAATTAATGGCCAATACCTTAACAGATAACATTAAATCGACACTAAGTACTATATGTCCTATTAAAACATTCGTATCAAAAAAAATCAGTTGGATAACAACTGGATAAATACTAACATTTTAAATAAAATAACGGCAAGAAACTTATTATATAAAAAGAGCTGTCCTCACTAACCTTACTGAGGATTGGAACAATTTCAGATCTAAAAGAAATGAAGTAACATCCATAATAAAAAAAGAAAAGAAAAAACATATAGAAAACATTATCAAATATAACAATAAAACAGAAATTTGGAAGAAAATTCAAAAAGTTTACCAAACAATAAAAGTAAAATTAGTGAGTATATTATTTTTGAAAACAATAAAGTCTACGGTGACCTAGATATTGCCAATAAATTTAATACGTATTTTATTGATAGTGTTAATAACATAGTGTCGAATATTCCCAAGTTTAAAAATATTAAGTTTTATCTAGATAATATCATTGTTGAAGAGACATTTCAAGAATTTAATGAGATTTCTTTTTCTGAATTAAAAAAAATTGTTAATGGTCTTCCCCGTAAAGCTGGAATAGATGGAATATCTACTGAAATCATAAAAGATACTTTTGCTGTAATTGGTAATAGGTTCTATGATGTCATCAAATGTTCTTTAGATTATGGTATATTTCCAGATGCGTGGAAAACTTCAGAAATTGTACCAATACAAAAAGTTTTTAATACTGTTAATTGTGAAGAATATAGAGCTATAAATATTGTACCAATATATGAAAAAATCTTAGAAATAATCGTTAAAAATCAACTTTCGAATTACTGTGAGAAAAATAATATCATTATTACCAACCAATCTGGGTTTAGAAAAAATCATTCATGTGAGTCAGTTATAGTAAACATATGTAATACATGTTAAGACACTTAGATGAAAACAAAATTGTAATAGCAGTATTTTTGGATTTTAAACGAGCATTTGAAACTATTAACAGAAATATCTTAGTTCAAAAATTGGAAAAAATAGGTTTAAGTGGTAACGTCCTTACAGGATTAAATCGTACCTAACAAATAGACAGCAGAGAGTAAAATATGGCAGCAGTGTTTCTCAAATTAATGAAGTAAAATATGGTGTACCCCAAGGTACAGTCTTGGGTCCATTACTATTCATATTGTATATCAACGATATGGTTAAATATGTACAACATGTTCAAATTGAAATATTCGCAGATGACACAATGTTATATTTAACTGGTTCCGATCCTAACCAAATGTTCAAATCCATAAATAAAAGATCTTACGAGAATATATGAATGGCTCTGTGATAATGATTTGGGTGTGAACATTAAAAAATGCAAATACATGATAGTAGGTTCTAAGAATAATTTGAATAAAATTGATACAAATAATTTATCCATTAACCTGAATAACACTAAATTAGAAAAAGTAAAGCGAATGAAATATTTAGGAGTAATTATAGATGAAAACTTGAATTTCATAGAACATGCGAACTATATTGCGAACAAAATGTCAAAAAAAATGTATCTTGTTAACCGTATTGGTAATTATTTAGACATTAATTGTAAGGTTCTGTTATACAAGAGCCTCATTTCACCCCACATTGAATTTTGTGCAAGTATTCTATGTAACCTAAATCAAAATAATGTACAAATGTTACAAAAATTCAAATAAAATGTATGAGAAATATTTAAAATGTAGCAAATACACCCCTATTAAGTTATGTTAAACGTTTTAAATTTTATGAATGTAAAACAAAGAATTATATTTAAAAATTTAGATTTTATTTACAAAATTAAATGCAAAATGGTACCACAATATTTATACAACAACTTAATTCATGTCGGCGATATACACAATATAATACTAGACAAATAAGAGACTTTTATGTAGCAAATAGTAATAGTAATAAACTGACTAAATCAACACTGTATGGAGGTCTGATCCTTTATAATTCTTTACCTGATAGTATTAAAATTCTGGAAATTATTATACATTTAAGAGATGTTTATGTATTTATGTTAAGAATAATTTTAGTTGTGTTTTTTTATGTATAACCTGTTGATGTAATTGATAGCTACTTCGCTAATAAAGACATTATATTATATAATTTTAGTATATTTTCGTTAATATCTTATTAAATATTTTTTTTAAATATAAAAAAATATTTTGTTTTCCTCAGAATGAGACCTTTCATTTGATATATTACATAAGTGTTTGAAAATTTTTTTATTTTTAAATTTTTATTTAATTCTATAATTTGCTCCCCAAATTAATTTAATGCTTTCTCCTTATTTTTCCTGTAAAGTTCGGGCAACGTTATATATTTCCTTTTTTTTTTTTTCAAAATTTTAGGCTCATCTTTTACGATATGTACTCCTGATCGGGTCACCAAACTATACACTGATACAACCTCTTCCATCCAGTAGTTTAGGAGAAAAGTGCTGTGATGTGACAGAGGCAGAAATCCGGAATGATATTATAAGGGTATCCGTATAATTGTATATAGGGAACCCAAAAAAATTAATAGCCCGAAAACCGTTTGGAATAGCTAAAGGGAAGTATTGAGAAAAAATAATCACAAACTAATTATGAATAAAAAATGTTATCATCTACAGGGTGTCTCATTTGAAATATCAAAAATGTTACTACTTTTTGGTATAAGCAGCAATATCTCATCGTTGAAAATAATTTTCGTAAAAAAACATCCCATGTTACGATTTCCGTTACGTCTAAGGTACATCGACCGGGGGGACACCCTGTATACTTCTACACCGAATTAATGACCCAACGCTCCTTATTGCTTACATTCTCTTTGACTTACTTTCGACAAACCCTAAAAATCCTTATCTATAACGGAAAAAATATATCTCCCGATCTCCTTGTTCCTCTCACACTCCTTCAGAATATTACGTGGATGGTCGCGATGGCAGGCAGATAAGCATATTTACCGACAACGAGTTCCGCAACGACTTTTGCGTTCAGGCAAGCCAATCGACGTGAGGCGACTCCTCGGGCTCAACGTTGGCCCAATTTTTCGAGCGATGCCGCGCGGCGATTCCCTAACAATTCAAGAGCGATGCAATCGAAACGCGTTCTTCGAAACCGTTATCAGATGTAATATTTGCTAATTACCATTCAGATTGAATGGAAGTTATTTTTCAATCGATCCGAGTACTTGGGGCTGTGAACTAACTGATGGTAACTGTACGGTTTTATGGTGAATTGAGATTTCTTTGCTCATGTCGTTGCTGTTCACCTTAATCGGTTACTTATAGGCAAAGATAACATCTGACGGTAGGAGAAACTGGTTGTTAGAACAAGGTAAATAAATGTTTCATAATGAAAGAGCGTTTTTTATTGAGAAAAAGCACATGCGACAAGATAAATGGTCTGCTAGTGCTTTTAGATTAGTAATTAAACCAAATGTGTGAAAACTCTGATAAATAATGAAAGGTCACAAATATTTGAAATAGTGGAGTCGGCTTTTTAGAATGATGTTACAATCATTTTGATTAGCTTAATACAATCATAGAAGGATACAAAAGTATACACATGTTTGAATTACTATAATAAACGATTAGTTTAACAGCAACTTTTTGTTCCCAATGGTAGTTTTTGGTGGTACTAATAATATTTATTATTTTAAACTGAATAAACATGAGTACTTAATAAAAAAGTGTTTATAAACAAGGTGTGAAAAAGAAATAAAAAAGAATAGAAATAAAATAATTACTGCACAATGGTATATTCTTTCTTTCGTCCACCAGTTGTTTCCTTGTAGGAGAGATAGAGCGGAATTTTGCTTCGTCATCCTGAAAATGGACAGAATGTATCGTAATGTATCGTATTAAGTTCAAGTCCTGAACTACATCACGTTTCTAGGCAGGCACCAGTGGAAGTGATAACCGAGGTGTGAAAATGCTATTTATTTGTTCATGCTCATCCTCGAGTAAACGTCCAAAATTGGCAGCATACAAGATTGTGATATATTTAAACAAATTCCCGAGAGGCGTCTGCCTAGAGCGTTACCATCAAGGTGGCGGACAGAGGTAAACTTGTCAAAAATAGGGGTGATCTCATTAAGTAAAAAGAACGCCATTTGCACCATTTTTTTACTTACACAAAAGAAATCAAAAGCCAAAAGGACGTACAGCTAAATGACATGAATGGATTTTTCATGATGTCATTAACATGGTCTGTATGACGTCATACACAATTTTTTTTATTTCTTTACTTTCATTATGATTAAAAAGTTATATCAAATTGAAAATAATATTTTAGGACAAAGACCCGCCGATCGTATTCGAGCGTGATTGACATGACAATGGTAATATTTCAGTCGGGCTAAAGGCGTGTTCTCACGAGTAATCTTAGGTGACTGATTTTAACAGATCAACAAAATTAAACTGATCAGCAGTTTTAATTTAGAACTATTGCGAACGTATGAATAGTTGCTCTTTTTGTTAAAAGAACTTAAAATAATATTATATAAATTGAACAAAAGTCGTAAGAAAAGTTGTTTGCAGTTCAGGTGGTGTATTGTACAACTAAACTATTAGGAGTAAAAGATCTGAAGAAATATTAAAAGTTCAGGATTCCGATGGAAGTGACACCTTCTCTACATACCTACTATCTTTTATTCTTGCAAAGCAAAGTAAGTTTGAGGAGAACTAAAACATTTATCATTGTATTATGACTGTTACTTTTTGACAATTTTCGATTTTTGGTATTATTAGCATTGGATAATTTTCCCAATTTGAGATTTTTGATTTTCGCAAATTTGATAATTCCGTGACATGTTCGACATTTTGAGCAGTATAGACTTTTGTAATATTTTTGACGTTTTTGACATTCATTCATATTTTTGAAGTCGGTGCCAAGCAAAACTAAAATCCATCCTATATTTTATATCGTATATAACTCCTTGTGGGCTACCCCATAAATTATTTCATTTTTAGCATTTTATATTATCGCCCTGTGTAACATTAATTCCTCTCCACACTTTATGCAACTTCTTATAGGCTATAAAATAAATATTTTTTTAATCACACTGTATAAATATAATTCAACCCCAGTATATATTTCAACCACCCTGTATATGATTTGTATACGTCCCCATCATATAACAGTTTTTTAATCATTTGAAGACGCGAGATGTAAGACCGAGATCTAGGATTTTCAAGAGAATCAGTACACAGAGGTTCCGAATCTGGAGCCGTTCCGTGTAATTACTGTTCTCCCTTAACTCCTAGGACAGAATGTCACGATAAAATTTTCAGGTTACTTCACCTGTCAGAGATATTGAATACTCTCTTCGAGGTGTCATTCCTTTGTACGCAAGATAATATATATTATATATAAATATTATATATATTGTTTCTGGTCGGGAACCTTCATCAGTTGCGCTTCCCACAATTTAACGAAATGCATCAAATGCATAAAGAAGGTTCGAGAGGACATTCAATTGTGGAAGCGCAACTGATGAAGGTTCCCAACCAGAAACAATATATATTATATTTATATATAATATTATTGTCTTGCGTACAAACGAATGACACCTCGAAGAGAGTTTTTTAATCAGCCTATATAATTTTAATTCCACATTTTTTCCAACATTTTTATACCACCAAACGTCCACCCCACCCTATATTCCAACCATCCTGTATACGAGTATACGGCTGCCTATGGACCACTATCATTCTACTCCGTCCTATATTTCCTAATCATATAAATACTACTCCTATCACTTTACTTTGTGATTTTGTTTGCTATAACTAAACACCCTGTGTATAAACGCACCAAATAGCAGTTTAGAGTTTGACATGTGTTGTCACTGAATTTTCTATTAGGCCGGGAGAATGTGACAACCAAAAGCACTGTCTCCGCAAAATGGAAAAAATTTCATTTAAATAGGTATTTGCCTGGTATACAAACAAAACGAGCTTGGTACTCACTGATTTAGGGAGCCGAAAATACTATGCTTTACTACCTATATGCTTGAGATGTACATAGAAAATTTTCAAACTTTCAATTAAAACTTCCAGTGCCTACAATTCCCGCACTATTACGTTGGAGTTAAGATATTTATGAAGAAATGATCGTTATGTCATTTTGATGAAATTTTTGATAAGAATTTTGGAATTTTCGGCGGTTTTCTGTAAAACTGCAAGTTGCACGTCGCAGAAAAGTATATGACATCACCTAGGGATCTTCCTTAATAGATTAAACGTTAAAAAATATATACACATCCATAAGGAATTTTCGAAAAATCCACGCATATGTTAGGAATATTGGTCGATTTCCATGCACGCATGTGTTCAATCATATATTTCATCACTTTACCAATAAAATTTGAAGTTTCATCAATCGGGATATATACTCTATTAAACAAGACCATATCAAGACAATCAATAATGCGTATGATATAGTTCCAAAACTTTCATTACAACACTTATTTCATACATGAAACAAATGCACGTGCACGTCGGCAAGTTGCAACCGAACTGTACAGTCGATTAAAAGTTGCGAAATGTTTCAACTTAAAAGCAATTCTTCAGTGAGCGTTGAATGCTAAAGTTTGACCTGTCTTACTTTTCTTAGTCCACTAAAAAGTTCAACAACTTTATTGAAATTAAGGTTCTCCCTATAGATTTCTCTCAAATTTTGTTGATCAATTATCAAAATTTCTCAACTAAACTTGACTCCTGCGAACGCGCCTTAATACCCAAACTATAAATCGAGAATTTCCGATAAACTTCATCTACAGAAACCGTTCATTCAACAATAAATAAAGGCAAATATAATTATATGGTTAGGAATCCTGTATATACATGATTAAACAACCATTAAACAGCAAGTTAAATTGGTTACGATTTAATAAAATAAAATATTAAAATAAATTTGTAATTTCAAGAAGACATAAATAAGTTAAAAACTCTGCTACCTCAACATGTAATAGCTAAACCGAAGGTATGGTGTAATATCTGCACTACAGCGTAGTATAGTAACCTCTGAATGATTGAGGATGTAAATGTCAATTTTGATTGTTCATGTGAGTTTCTTCTACTCACAACAGTTCTTGCAAAACAGATAAGGTAATTACTTGAAAATCAAATAATAAGGGAAATTTCCCGGAATATTAGTTACTTTTTTTTCAAAAACATTGTTCGTACGTTCTTACAATCGAAAATCTCTAATAAGGCCTTTCAACGTTTATATAAAATCCGATCTGATGGCCGTTCCAAGGACCAATCCATATTAATCAGACAAATCAACCTTACTCTGTCAAGAAAATTCACATAGACATATACAAAGAAATGCAATAATCTTTGTGCCTTTTCAAAAAAATAACGGCACCAATAAATAGAAATTAGGGAATTAAAATATACTCCATAATAGATTTTATAGGATATCCTATATTATAGGATATCCTCTCTCTAAAGCACGACAGAATACAGTTTACTTTAATTCATTTTTTGTCTACCTGAAAATATCCCAACAACGATAAACGACAATTTAACTCACATTGCCTTGTGTGATAATATCCTAATACAGAACAGAAATCGAACCATAGGGTCAGCTTATGCAGTCAAAGAAACTAAATAATAGACCTTCTAAAACACCAACCTACTTAACATTTCAATTTGTGAAAACAAATCAAATGTAGAACATATCGATAGAACTATTTATTGGTTAAGATATTTCTTGCAGGAAACCTTCAATTTCAGAAAGCAAAAACAAAAGGAGTAAACTGAGAGTTTATAACAGGGACTAAAAGATGCATTGAAAATCGACAAGTGTCATACAAATTACGAAAAAATCTTCAACAGCCAAAATAAAGAAAGATCAAATTAAATGGAATTATTTTCGCACTATAGTCATGACAGTGAGTTATTATCAAAAAAATTAAAAACAATGTGTATTTTAAAGACAGCGAGCGCCCTAGTCATAAATTTCTGTGCCGTAAATTTCTTTTTGCACTTTCTTCTCGCCCGTTCCCAAAAAGTGACACCAACACGCACACTCTGTCTGAATAATATAGAAAGACCCTTCATTTGGATGATCCTCACGTTTCCGAATTCACTGACTTGTCAGTCTGAATTTTTTTCTTCCTCAAATAGTAAAGACCTTTTTCGCAGTTCCTGCGCTGCGATGGGAGTTGTGTCGGTGTTTTATGAACTTTTGTTAGGGGAGAATACGTCTCTAACGATGTCTGCCTAAAAGACGAATAATAGACGTTTCTGGGAATTTTGATGGTTCAATATTTGATGAGTATTTAATGTAAAGCGAAGCATATTGAAATGACATAAATGTTGATAAGGCATGATTCATTTTTTATTTGCTTGTCCTGATAGCTTGAAAAACTGTGATAGAAGAATTAGATGTATTTACGAAATTGTAAACTGGCTATAATGTAAATAAGAACATGTATTGCTTTAGAAAAGTTTAATAATAATTTAGGCATTTAATAAACTACCCATAGTCCAGGGCATTTACAGAAAATAGTATGATTCTGTGTTGAAACTACAGATAGAAACCTTGGAACGTATCTGTTCAACCAAATGATAGACAATAAATGTCATGATTGACTGTCAAAAAGTAACGACGTCCATTCTGGTTTTTGACAAGTCTAGCAATGCAGAAAAGACATTTGACAAGTTCAGTCAGAAGTATGGAGGGTTGAATAAAGGAGGACACACTCTGTGTAAGTAAAAGTGTCCACAATATTTCAGTTTGGGGGAGCCACTGGGACGACCGGTAATTTGTTCGTAGAAATCAGCTGCGAACAAACCTACCGGAATAAAATTAGGTTAATGTGACGAATTTACATACTAAAAATGCAAATTTGACCATCAAAGTTAAAGAACCAGATTTGTATTTAACATTAATAAAGTGTTAAACAAATGAAATAACTTGTACATAAATAAAAATGGCTTACAAGCAAAATTTTATTTGCACAGTTTTTTAGGATTCAAGATAAATATCCTACATAAATTAAACTCTGAAGACCCCTTATTATATAATTTCTAGGCTGATTATGGCTTTGTCCACCAACTCGAGAATTTCTGAAGATATTTTACCAGGGACATTCACCAGGCGTACCTTTAGAAATATTTAAAATTCAATTACAGCAGAAAGATGTCAAAAATAGTCATTAAATTGTAGCTAATGGAGCTTTTATCCAACTAGACAAGAAAAAATATATGGAAAACCAGTGTGTGAAAATGTTAGAATCCTTCAAAAAGAAACTATACTAGAATAGAATGCAAGTGCAATTTGTTCCAAAATGATAATAGAAGAGATAATTTAATTATAGCAGTTTATTCAGTGATGAAAAGAATTGTTAATTGCCTTTTATCCAGATAGAGGTGAACAAGGAAGTAGAAACACTAACTTTGTAAAGGGACACTTTTCAAAATAAATATATAATACGAACGCAACATCTATTTGTTAATAAGTATAAAAATATTACAAATATACAAATTTTTCCCATTGTTTAACTATTTCAAAAAGTTTTATAACAAAATAACAACGATGAAATCACTGAGTTTTATAAAAAGTCAAAATTGGGGCACACACTTATTAATTTATATCACAATTAACACATTATATTATATATTCATATCATTTGCAGAGATTACAAAAAACGGAGACAACCGTTTACAAAGAGAAGTTCAGATAACAGATTTTCTAGGTTATATTTGCGAATAATTAAATCATTCTCACTTTTTCAGCCACTTCACTTCTAAATGTAGGATTTGTGCATTTCAATCCGTTGACATTGCTAACTTCAAACATGCCCTTTTTTCACACTTGCGCCATTCTGTCCATTTCTTGAACTTCTTATTTGAAAGCGTCCGCTGGACACTCTTTCAGGTTTATTCCCATATAAGTTGGTCCTCTTTTGCTCTACACTCCATAACCAAGTGTGATAGATAATAAATGTCATGATTGACTATCAAAAAGTATCGTATCATAGAGGTATTATACTGTAGAGCACGTGAAGTAGCGAAATTCATGTAATAGCAATAGAAAGAGAGAGAGAGAATAAGCGGGTCGTTCCTGATTGGTCAATGTCAGTGGTGACGCCTACAACTTCGACTATTGGTAGGGTACAGACATAGCAAGCGCACCCTGATATTGTCTTTCTCTTTCTATTGTTATTAAACAGCCACCTACAGTAACACCCATACATAATTCACTCTACAGTATAAAACCTCTATGCTTCCATTACCTGGGTTTTTGACAAGTCTAGCAATGCAGAAAAGACATTTGACAAGTCATTTTAGTCGTCCAAAAGTAACGGAACAAAAAAAAAGATTTAATATATTGATTGAGTTCAAGTAATAATAGATGAAGAAATACTAAGGTTGCTGTACCCGATTTGTTTCTGCCGACTGGTGGTTGGTGGAAATGAAATAATTGTGCAGAAAAGTAAGAAAAAACAAAGATGGTCGAAAGGTCACACACCCGGAAGAAGAAGACAACTAGGAAATTTGTTTAAATTAATTCACATGCGGGGGAAACGGAAATTTCGCGGAAAAAAGTTGGTCTTCAACCAGACTTGGTGCAGTTCGGCCCCGGAATTCAAGAGAAACGGACTAAACAGTTCGTCTGCGGTCTGGCAGATTTAGGGGAAAAAAGGTGACTTCTAGACATCTGTGAGGGGGCATTTCACCTGTCCACATGGGGTTTGGGCACATTGGTTAGGGTTTGTAAATTAGCACAGAGGGCCGGAAACAGCGAAAGTCGCGATTATTTTTGTTCTTGGTTCTGTAAATATTAGGTAGCCATTGAGTTAGTTTTGTGTTTTGCTTTCTTCACAGATATTTGGAATTTTGGGATTGAAGGAATAAATCGCTTTAAGTAAGGGTCTTTAACTTGTACTAATAAGTGAGCGTTAGTGCCTTAGTGCCAAAAGACCTCTGAGTTTTTCCTTGTAGAGTTTAAAGTTCAACCTAGGGTAAAACTTTCGGGGCCAACAAATGTGGTTGGAACAAACCTCGTCTTTGGCACCTGAGTACGCATAGCTAAATCGTACTGTTACCTAGGATTTATCAAGACTTGGTGACAGAAGACACCTGACTCGAGAAATAAAAGGCATAACAGGACTGTAACGCTAAATTGTGTTTGTCCATGTAGTTCCTGACAACCTTTTTTGTTGACTTAGCTAGTCTTGAGTGCCTTCTATACGATAGGGTAGATTATTCATTGATGTATTGGATTTTGTTTTGAATACATTGTATTTTTGTTCTGTTTTTTTTTTTCGTTTTTGTAATCTCCCATTTTAATTTTAATTAGTTAGTTGCCCTATAATAGTTTGTTTTTAGGTTTGAAGTTTTTCTTTCGGTTGTTTCCTTTCAACTCCTTCTCCTCTCACACAACTTTCAGAATTTGCGAACTCTGACGACTCTCAGAGGAAAATAAGTGACGAGAAATCAGCAGCTACCAAGAGTGAGAGTAAATTCAAAAGGGAAGCATTTAATTTTGCTTTATTTTCGGGAAATATAGAGATCAGTTCCCATATCTTTCTCCATAAAAATCTACAGTATATTTTCGCGTGGTGGCACTCTCATTCCTTTTCTTACAGGGTTGCAGCTGTATAATAAATATATATCTAAGATATCACGCCGGATGACAGCTACTAGAGTGGCAACATCAGCTCTCACAAAATCAGTTCAAGTAATTACTTTGTCGATTTTATTACTAAGAAAAGTATTGGACAAAATATGTGCAGACTTCAGTTGTTAGGAACAATCCTGTCATCAACTTATCATCATAGTAATGACCATAACAAAAAAAAGAGTCAGATCTAATCAAGAACATTTCTTATTGTGATGAACCGTGACTCGTGCACAGCGCTCATTATTTCCGCTCAAGTACGAAAAATAACGGAGCCCTCTGTTGTCATTTATCGCAGCGAACGTCACATAATATTTCATTTGAAAGCTTCACGAATAGGCATTAGAATTTATAATGAACGCTGAGCTTCGTAATGCTTAATTAATATTCAAGACTGTTTCTTAGAAACACTCTAACCTCTTCGGCGCAAAGTCGGGTACGGTCTGTAAAAGGATGTGGAATCCGTAGATAATTGAAAAAAAAGTATGTTAACTATTCCTCTATGGATGTAATTCCTAAACATGTTGATGTATGCCGTAGGAAGTCTGCAGAAGAAAAAATTGGTTGCATCAAGGAATACATGATTTTTAACTGCTAAATTAACTCTTTGTATTAGTTTAATTAAGCAACTAGCTTTTGCCGCTGACTTCGTATACGTGGAATTTAGAATCAATATAGTAGGTATGTTAGTGTTATAAACTCAAATATTATGCTACAGGGAAACCTAACTAGCAGTAGGGTCACCTTTCTGTACACTGTTCCCATTTATAACTTTGGATGTCCTTCTATTGTATTCTCTTCTGTTCCATTATATGACTACTTTTTTTCTCGACTTCTGCTTTGAAACACAGCTAAATATTGTTATTGCATAAAATAAGGTGTAATAATAATGCGTTTGTCCATGTCCACTCCTCAACACGTCTTGGCATGGATTCAATATCTTCTTGAAAAAGCTACATGTCTTAGTATTTCTAAAGTCCGTAGGGGGCTAAATATTGGGTTTGATATTGTTTACTTCAATACCTACCGAGATATTAACAGAAAAGTAATTAAGGAAAGAAAAAATCTAATATCCATTAAAGAAATACATAATCATAATTATTAACTAAATCTAAGTGATTTTCAAAACATTGAAACTTAACTTAACTAAACTTAATGTATTAGATGTTCAAACTGAGCACCGTTTACTTCTTGACAATAAGCTGGTCGGTTTTTAAATTCTCTAGTAACATTAGCTATTACTTCTGGTGTAATTCTCTGGATGTCTTGAGTTATTCTTGCAGGTAATTCTTGCAAATTATTTGGTCTAGCAACATAAGCCTTAGACTTTAAGTAACCCCACAGAAAATAGTCTAGTGGATTAAGGTCGGGACTTCGTGCAGGCCATTCATAAGTACCCCTTCTTCCAATCCGTCTGTGATGAAATGTCCTATCTAAATGATCTCGAACAATGCGAGCGTAATGGGGTGGTGCTCCAATCCTCCTGAAACCATATATTGTTTGATAATTGTCCATTTACCTCCAATGTCGGAAAAACTTTTGTCTCCAAGGGCTGTAAGTACCTATCTCCGTTTAAAGTTTCTTGTAGGAAGAAGGGTCCCACAATTCTGTTGTTATAAATGCCGGCCCAAACGTTCAATTTTTGGGGATGTTGTGTATAAGCCTCTTGTACCTAATTAGGATTACTTTGCGACCAGTAGCAGCAGTTATGTCGATTAACCGTACCATTTAAACAAAATGTAGCCTCGTCTGAAAACACCACATTTCTTATAAAATTATTATCACGGCTACAAATATCCATCATCGTTTCACAAAATTGCAAACGTCTGTCGAAATCGTCTTCGGAGAGTTCTTGAACGAGGCGAATTTTGTATGGATGATATTTTTCTCGCCTTAATATCCTTCCTACTGAACGACGGTTAATTCCATGCATATTGGCGAGGTCGGTAGTGAATAAGTGAGGATTTTCTTCCAAAGTTATAGCAACATTTTGAGCTACACCTTCATTACTTGCACTTTTTAACCGTCCTCTTTTTGGTAAATTGCTAACTGTTCGACTTGTGTCGTACCTTCGCAAAGTTTTCGTCACTACTGAACGGGATATTTGTGTATTCGGACGAATAATGTTAAAAAGGTCACAAACTTCTTGATGCGTCCTTTTCCTCTCCCCATACCCAATCATCATTAATATTTCTATTCTTTCTCTTTCACTTAATTCGGCCATTTTAGGATCAAATTAAAACAATACAATCTTTTTACGTTCAAATGAACAAAACTAATAACTTATTTTGACAACTACTGTCACTTCTGCAATGAATTTCATGAACTACTAAACTTGATTCAGATTTAATTTGCGCCTGATTTAAACAAATGCACGTGTATTCGACTATGAAACAAGCAGTGCTGTTACCTGTGACGGTATAATGCCACCGATTGGCCAATAGAAATACAAATCGTTACCGAGCGGTTTATTTATATCGGGCGTAAATGAAATCTGAACCGAGTTTAGCTACCATCGAATTTTTCCTTTAGTTACTTTTCTGTTAATATCTCGGTAGGTATTGAAGTAAACAATATCAAAACCCGATCAATATTTTTGTATTCGCAATAAAATGTTTTCAGAAAATAAAATACTATACAGGGGGTTTCATTGCAAATTTTACAATCGACATTACTTCCGGTAAAACAGGAAGTTCAAAATTGTAAAAAAATTTGGAAATAAATAGGCAATCTACTGCAGTATCCACCTTCCAAATTTCATTTTGATATCTCTAATAATTCCAGAGATATTTACTTGGTTCCACACATTTGCCCATCACTGTATAAATAGGCAAAGACAAAACAACAACAATTTCATGAAATAGGGTCGAATTTCGACCACTGGACGACCAATAGTAGTATTAAATGATCGTAATTATTTTATTCATTAATACGTACAAAAATCATCACAGAAGTTTTAAATTATTAAAACGTTATCTTCTGTATGTTAATGTCCCATTTCAAAAAGTTAGGCAACTATCCCACATTTACCCTATTTAAACAAATTGTTACCAACTAGGGCATGAGCGACATCTTGACTCTTGTTGTGATGATTACATAAAAAATATTTTTCCAACTGAGGCCAGTTTTCCCCTTATCTAAGTTCTAAGAATCAACGAAAGGTACTAACATTAACCAAACAAATGAAAGAAAGCAGGAAAAGCAACACTCAAGACTAAATCACAGTCAAATTGTCATCCGTCTCTCTCCAGAAGACTTCAGGCAATTAATTATTTCGTTTAAACGACAAGACCCACCAACTTGTCCGTGTAAATATTGCTTAGTTCATTGCACGTGAACGTTGAAAATTATCAGCTTTTGTTACAATCGTATAACACAAAGAGACGTTGCCGTGGTGTATGTGTGTTGTTAACCATTTTGTTAAATGCAAACGAAGACCTACCCACGCGAGGATCACCTCGAAACCGTACACGTTAGGCGTAAAAGGTTAATGAATCGTACAAGGAATAGAATAAAATTAGAATTGATTTTGAGGAATCTTCTCAGGGCAGATAAGGCGCTACCGAAGCTATATTTGGGAGAGAGCAATATGATCGTAATGATCAGTACCGTTTTATTGTCATCGAGACAGCTGCACTTAATGGGGGCGTTGAGGGAACAGTTGAGTCTGTCTAATTGTTAGATAGTCTGAACTAGTTTAGCTCGCATAGCCTCAAAGTTAATCAAAATACGGAAGAGGATTCGTTGAATTCAATAGGATGATTAGAAGAGATTAGAAGAATGTGCGATAGCTCCTTATATGGATATAAGTTAAAGACAAAGTTAAAAAAACAAACAAATACAAATAAAAAAAGGCGTGACGTTAAAAATAACTATATTGTGGAAAGTAATTTAGGAAAACATAACACAATGCAATATGATTCGTCTGTTGATAGTGAAAGCTTCTTAATGGCTGCTACACTTACCCTTATGAAAATACATATGTATGGTAATAGAATGCAAAAACTGCATTTGTTTCGACATTTAGTGCCGACCTACACTAGTCTTCCTTGATCTTGAAATACCCATACAGTTAAGTTTTCTGTGTAAGACACAGGGACCAGTTTATATATTAAGAGTTTATAGAAAATCAATAAATTATAGTAAATAAACATAAATAACATCCAATTTTAGCTAAGAACAAAACGAACTTTTCTTTGAAATCTTGTCTTCAAATACTTATACAGATGAACAAAATTATTTACAAACATTTACTCAATATATAAACTTATATTTCTTTGCAGATATATTTAATTTAGGAATTAAATTAAGATTAAAGCTTGGCTCGTAACAAAATCGTGACAATTATTTTAATTCACCTGATATTTATATATGTTGGATTATAAATTTAAAAGGTGTGCTATTTCTTTAGTCTGTGACTAATGTTTTGTTTTTGTGGTTAAACCTGTTCTATGTCAGTGATGACAGATAGAAAGAACAGTCAGTTGAATTGTAAAATTTTGGTTGTTGGGGTTTTGCACTGTTTAAAATAAAATATTACTTAAGGAAATCTGCTCAATTAATTTAAATAAACCTGATCCTAACAATATGTAGTGTATATAAGAGTGACACATAGAAAGAATAATTTGGTCAAGTGCGATTTGGACTTGCATACTAAGGGTTCCCTACCACCTTCAAGATTCTAATTTTCAGACAAGCAGGAAATGAGTACATTTTCTTATATTTACCCTAATATCTTTTAAAGGAAGCTTTTTAAATTTATAAAAAATATACTCTTACATTTTCCACACATAGACTTTTTCTTTTATCTGCTTCAGAATTCGCTTAATTTTTATAAGAATACATATGTATTAAATTGTCTAATTTGGCCCCCAAAAATTAACATTAGAGTTTTATTTTACTAATAAACTGTCAGGGAAGCCTTTTATAATCTACTGTCTGAATTTTGAGGCTTGGTAGATTGGAAGATAAAGTGCAAAATAGGTCAAGGTTTAAATTATAAATTATTAAATATGTTATTAAAATTATTTAACCATACAAATAAAATACATTTTTCAAAATATAAATAGTGTAGTTTCTAAAGTGGGAATTAAGTCGATGTCTAATATTTTTGTTAATATCTTTTAAATAAATGATTTAACAATATGATATATTTGTTATTCACATAATGGGCCTTCTATCTGATATATTACATGATGGGTTTGAAAATTTAATTTTTATTTTCCATTTAATTGTATAATTTGTCCCTAAAATTACTATGGGGGTTTTCTAATAAACGTAATCGCCTGTCTGTAAGTGAAGTGATGCCCAACTTCTCTAGGCGTTCCTCGTATGGACAATTACGAAGGGCAGGGCAGAGTTTTGTGATTCTACGTTGAGTCTGTTCAAGTAGATGAATATCTTTAGCAAAATATGGATTCCATACGGAAACTGCAAATTCAAGTGATGGACGTATATCGGTTTTGTATATTTTACATAGCAAAGTAGGAGACATAATTTTAAAAACCAAAGAAATTATGTATGCCATAGAGTTGGCTTTTTTGTTACTTTGGAAATATGAGCAGACCATTTCAAATCGTTAGAAACAATTAATCCAAGGTCTCTTTGAGTGATAACATGAACTATTCGAGCGTTATTAATAAAGTAATGTTTATTTGGGTTGTAACCAATGTGCAATACCGAACACTTTTCGGAGTTCAAGTGAAGACACCAATCACTGCACCACTGTGCTAACTTAGCAATATCACTACTTAGCTGGTTATCAGTGGCTAATGGATTCCCGAAAAAAATGGGGTCGTCCGCATACAGCACTGCATCTGAACAAAACAGCAAAGCCAGATCAACGACAAATACATTAAACAGCAGAGGCCCGAGAACTGAACCTTGAGGAACACCACTTATTACTACGTATGATTCGGACAGTTCACCGTGCACCCGAACGCGAGCCGATCGACACAATTTTCCCCGAACACCATATTGTTCAAGTTTATACAATAACCGACTATGAGGGACTTGATCAAAAGCTCTTCTAAAGTCTAGATAAATCACATCAAGTGGCTCAGAATTGTCAACAGCTTTGGTCCATGCATTGACACAGTATAGCATGTTGGTTATTATTGAACCTTTTGGTAAAAAACCGTGTTGTCTCTCACTTAAATCCCATTAGTAACGAAATAATCAGTTAAAACAATTAGTTTCTCCAAACATTTGCATGGAAGGCAAGTTAAACTAACTTGACGATAGGTACTGGTGACTAACTTGTCACCCTTTTTAAACACTGGGACAACTATATAGGGGCAGTGAGATAACAAGAAAAGTGAAGTATATTTCGTAAGATGCTTTCGCTTCCATCGTTCAAGTGACTACTACTTTTTTTTAAATTTATTTTCCTCAATTCCACATGTTCAGTAATTAATTAATTTAAGTTATCTTAATGTAATACATGTTTCAATCAATCAACTTTTACACTTTCATTTTTTGTTGGTGAATAAACAAACAGATCACAGGTAGTATATATGAAAACAAAGCAAGATTAGGTTGGCATGACCCCAAGATATACTAGATAGGTAGGTAATTAATTTCTGCACAAGAGGCACTTGTTATTGTTCATATTGATTACTTGTATGTAAGTATTTAACAACAATGTGCAATTTTTACATGATGATATTTGTAGGTACCTACCTACATAACTACATATTGTATAATGTTATGTTTTTGTTAAACTATAATACAGCAGTTGTTTTGAAGAATGTTAAAAAATTAAATGTTGAATAATTCATAATATTTTTATAAGTTTTATAGCATGTAAGACATTAAATGTTCACAGTTAGAGTCATTACTTTGTCGCGAACTTGTACCATATGTTGATACTTTTGTAAATAAATTTTTTGTTGCAAAAATAATAAACATTTTATCTGGGAAAGATTTACAATATAAATATTTTGATCCAATGAAATTAGCATTTGATAAGTATAATAAAAAAACAAAAGTTATGACATTTTACTATTTTTTTTTGAGTAATTAGCAGTTTTATTTCGGTCACTAGTACGGTAATCTAGTGGTATTTTTTTGGACTGCATAACACGTAAAATCATTTTTATTTTGATAAATGCATATCACAAATTCCTGTAACCTTTCTATTTTCGGGAAAGGTGCACATAAAGACTTTTTGCAGAAGCAGCTTTCCTGATTATCGCAGAGGGCGCCATTCGTAATTTTTGAACACAATTTTTAAAATTGAGTTTCCCATCTATTCTCTCTGTAGGATCTGTGGTTCTGATAACTCAATGTGAAGATGAAGATATTCAACATTAGAGCATAAATGCTGAACATGAATACTTCAACAAAAAAATTCTAAGACAGAAATCGACGTCTCAAGCAGAGATCATACTACAGAATTCAGTTACCTGGGGATAACAATTTTTTATTAATAACATGTAACATTGATGATTAAAACATTAATTTATTCACAACAGATGCAGTTTAGTTTACAATTAAATAATAACCTACAAATTATTTTACTGCTTCATAAAAAGCATGTTTTCTAGGGTAAAATTTGCATTAACCTGATTTTTCAATAAATTATAATCTTGAAGAAATATTTGTCTTTATTTATTAAAAAGTGAAGCAAAGGTAAGTAATGAATGATGAGCATACTCTTGTAACATTACTGTTCACTACAAATTTCTGGCGAAAGGCACCCCTAGTTGGTGGTATCGTCTGATACACCTCCAATTTAAGTTAGGAAAAAATCTAACGGGACAAAATTCGGTTATTTTTCTGGCATTACTATCGGTCAACGTTGTTCAATTCATCGCCCCAAGATGCATGGGGCATGAAGTCGTGCTTGTAAATTATGTATTGATAAAAGTCTTGTAGATGATATTGAAGTATATGTCATTTAAATTTTTAGTCAATGATTATTGTGCCTACAAGATATCTGCTCTTACATTTAACTTCTCGGGAAATTGTGCCTGGCTTTTAAGAAATTTCAAGTTTCCATCACACCAATACCTGACAAAGCAAGCATGTTTCAAATAATTAGGATTTTGTTCAAACGCTCAAAAATTTTAATGTATTTTCCTCTGCCTGGATCATCTTCAGTTTTGTGAACTATTTGTACTTTGGATGACATCACAATCGCTAGCTAAACTTCTGTTTGCGTCAGATGAATTCATCATTCATCTATTAGCCTCCTGTACTGAGTTTTCTACCAAAATATTTCTTGTATTGACGACAATGTCAGTTTCAAGAAATTAGATATTTATTATAACCTTTCAAATGAGGTGGCAGTAGCCCCGTTGACACGTTAAAAAAATGCGTGTCACCTGAAAGAGGTTCATCGAAATGACGAAACGTTTATAACGTTTAGTAATCGACGCGCCCAAATGTTTTTCTTTTAATCTTGAAAATAAACTAAAAAGCAGGGGGAATACATAAATCCTTCATGCAATAATAGCACAAGTCATCTAATAGTTGAGACAACAAAAAAATATAGTCATTTTGAGAAAGCGTCAGTTATAGACAACACAATGTTGGCTTGGGGGAGGACAGAGGGACACGTTTTGGCTTATAGTGGGACTAGAAGGGCAAATCAGAAATGTTCAAAAGTAAAATATCAACATAAATAACAAATCCTCAAGTGCCGCCAAGAAATGTCATCTTCGCCCCCACGTGACGACGTCCGTAATTGCACCATATGTTTTTCATAAAGATTCAGTCATCTTGCCATGTACCGAGCAAAGTTTCGAATCTTTATCACAGCTACCATCTAGTGCTAACTTTTATACTTCGTAACAATTAAACACATGATAAAAGTACAGAAAATCTTACGTACTAGGACATTTTCAAAAATAGATTCTTTTTCTACACACAATACGTACTAAATATGACATGTCACATCATCCCAATTACAACATGACTGGTGACTTGTGTAATTAAACAAAAAACTATCTGCAATCAACAAGTTTATCTAATTCTACTCTACAAAATAAGCAAACATTAGGAAGCAATGATTTGCTATTAAAAAATTCTTCTCTACCCAGCTAATAGCCGATATTCAACGACGGGGTATTACACTATAAAATTTATTAACTTACATGAAACATTTAACTTTTTTATTTCATGTAATTATATTACATCAAAGGCTATCGAACACAGATCGGCATTATTATTAATTAATAATACCCAAGAAATATATATAGTATAAAGTTGCACATGGCGTGCGTTCTTTCCTTTTTACTCTTTTATTCTTATCAGCAGAGCGGTGTGAAAACTTAATTTAATAAGATCGTTTTGTGCCAGCTGAAGATAAAAAGGCAACCAGAAGAAAAATAGTCATAATTAACTTACTTATACAGGATGATTCAAACACCTATAATTTTTTTATAATAAATAGGGGTTGTTTACGTATTACTTCACGCCAATTCTTACTAGTTTTAGACAAAAACCTTGCCTATGCCAAAGTTTTTCACATTAAGATTTAACCCCTTACAATGACTAAAAAATTAGTCTATAGAGTATATAATTTTGTTTAATAAAATGAACAACATTTAAAACTTCCTGCAAATAATACAATACTTTATGAATCTATTAACATCTAATAAAAATGTCATGTCACCATATAACCCTCAATTCCCCAGTGCCTTTCCTCACAATTCATCGCAAAAAATTAATCCGTTATGGTCATAGTTATAGCGGGTAATAGCTAAACGCCCCCTTGGTTATTTGGACAACCTGATTCGAATTGTAGGCAAAATACAATGCCTAGCTAGAAGACTCTTACTGCACTCTAGTTAAGTTGGCATCTTATATGACAAACAGAGATCGCGTACTTTAGTAAAAACCTATAGCATTAATTTAAAATATTCAGGGAATAAAAACTATAATCCCGCAAGCAATTAGATTATTAAGCAAGAAACATAGAATTAAAAGTTTTAACATAATTATTACGGTAACTTTCTGCACTGTACTGAATATTACTTCCTGACCTGGATAGTTCGGCAACCATTACATTTTTCAATTATGGACAAAATTAATGTGTTAAATAGCTAAAAAAAAATGAAGGTTGGGCATCATCTTAGGCACTAGTTCTTGATATAATTATATTGGTTGAACAAACTTTTATAAGTTTAAGATGAGTAGTAGTAGAAAAACTTCGTATATTCATTTGTTTAACATCTTCGTGATTCACAGGTTTATTAATTGGGACTTTTCACTAACTTTAATTTTCCGACGTTTAAAGTGCATTTTGGTTTATCTCGAATAAAATACTTCTAAATAGAAAAATCTCCAGACATCTAGAGACACCTCACGGAACCTGGGGCAGGGAAAACCAAATTAAAATCAATGCAAAATTGAAAAAAGGCTTAAACAACATATCTTCAGAAAGAAGACCTACACTATTAGCAAATAAGACTTATTAGTACTTTGACAAGCCACATTATACAGAGGGTATAGTGAAGGTTCGGGTATAAGAGAACATAGTAAACACAAAACCTCAACAGAAGATGATTGTAAAGAAAAGTGGATAATACAGGAGGTAAATACAAAATATAAATGAAAAATATTAATTTGGGAGAGATATTCAAGAAGCACTTAGCATAATGTCCCAGTAATGCTAAGATCCAAATTCTCTTCCAAATACGAAATATTCTAAATAAAAAATGTAGTAGGTATTGGTGATGATGCAAAACAAGGCCTATCTTAGCCGCTCTCTACATTTCCAAGTGACCCTCTGACTTCAGCCTGGAATTCTTCTACAACCCCTTTTAACCAACTTTCTCCAGGTTAGCTGTTGTGGTACATGTTTCTAACATACTATTCCATAGTTTTGTGTTCTTTTGATATTTGTAATTCAGATTTTTTGTATTATTTTTATACTTAATATAATATTCCGAGTCCTTAGAGGTTGTTGAACGGATAAAGCGGAGATGCTAAGTAAAAGTTTTATTAATGACGTCACAAAAAAGCAATACATGATTTTTACTGTTTTGAAGTGTTAGGTTTTTAGAACCTGGCAAATAGTATTTGGTATAGAAGGCATAATATCGTTTGGTGGAAATTTGAAATTTGCAAAATATAAAGTAATAAAATAATATAAGAATGAATTTTAGGATAGGGATAATCAGCGTTAAATTTACTAGTCATGGTAAGCGACCGAAACAAATCTCCCCTTAAGATGCCGTCTTCTTATAGCAATGACTGTGAACTTCGACCAGTTCAATCTTTACAGTTTTGCAATGGACACTATATTCCCTGTAGTCTTTTTCTGCTCTCAAGCTTGCCTCTAATTTGGAGCCGTATTTTGGGTATAGTTGTCACAGCTAACTTGTCTTTTGCCTTTGGACAGTCCCAAGAATTTCTCTGTAGACTATCAGTCGCCTTAGGACAGTTTCATAGGAGACATGCTCTATTCATGATATTTTCAGCATTCTACACATTACTCCACATTTATAAGGGTTCTTTCTGCGCACCGTTTAGGATTCCGCTCCATATAAAAGGACAGTATACGCACCTGTTCACAAATCTTGTATCTGACATTTAGCGATAATTTGGAAATTGTAATTTTGTTCCAAGGAACTAAGTCAATATCTACTGCAACTGTAGTCGATCAAGTGCAAGACACTGTTTTAAGAGACGAAAGACTAACAGCCAGGAAGTAGAGATTTGTGGTAATCCCAAAGGAAAGGGTGGATTTTACTAGATGTGCCTAAGCTTTTTGCAAGCCGGGTTTACATCATTTCATTCTGATCGACGAAACTCCGGAACATTGTTATTCGAACAGAAAGAATGCATGGTGGTTCTAAGTCATTAAGAATGGCAAATAAAAATGATCAGTTTTGCTATATTTTGGAAGGAATTCGAAACAGTTATTGTTAATAATTACGTAAACAAGGATAGAACAATTATTTTAAATACCCAAACAAGCAAACTTCTAAGTTAATCAATAAATATATTATCATTTATACATTGTCAGAGCCAATGTTAAATTTAGTTAACAATCTGACACTATCTGACTTTACATGATTTCATAAAGCCAAGAAAAGGCTAGCCGGGCAAAAGTGTTCTACGTATCAGAAAATAATTCAGAGAAGGCATTCAGAAGTTAAAAAACAGATCCTTGTATTATAAATGCTGGTAGAATTTTGCCATTCGTTCTTATTTTAGTTGTAGCTTTAATACTATACAAATATTTAAAGCATTTATGATTTTTTTCCAAATCAGATTGATGTCACCACACCAAAGGACTTGTAAACCAAAATTTAAAAGACAAAGGTATAGATTGGGTTTTACTAATCCATATCTTCATTTAACTTCTATAAGGCTAGATATTCTTTGCATCACGCTATCTAGATCTCAGTCACACACTTTTTTTGTCGTCCTACAACCAGTGGGTTGAAAGACACTGGCAACAACACAAAGAATCGCCTTGTATAACTTGCTGTTTGTGGTAATGCAACAAGTCCACGTGACTGGTACATCACGCGATTGACTTTATGAAGCTGAAGAAGATACTGAAAGTGATTAATACATGTTATCTGATGGTATATCGTATAAATATAGCATGCAAAAAATCAAGAAGTTTACCGTGTACATACAGTGGTTTTTTGTTTTGCTGACCACATGATTTATTATGATGAAAGACGCTTGTAATGAAGAACGTACAGTATTAATTTTCGCTGCTGATTTCTTGTACACAAGGCAAACTTAATAAATGGGAATAAAAATTATGAAAGCACAAAGAAAAAGGAAAAATTGCATTCCACGGAATCTAAAATGGAAAAACAGCAAGGGAGTGTAAAGGAAGTGTAGAATGTGACAACTTTGCAGAGTATGGGTGACAGACTAAAAGTAACTTAGGTGACAAACCACAAACAGAAGAATTAGAGTATAGAACTATGACATCAAGGTTAGTGTTTTTATGTATGAAATAGCTTGTCGTTTAACCAGTCAAAACAGACTTTAAATCACCAAATTTAACAGCAAATAGTTTATGCCTTAAATGACAGTTTATAAGGTATAATTACGAGGGTGGTCCCAGTGGTAATCGGCCCAACCTAGAGATGGCGGTAGTTGTTTGATGACAGTTTATAAGGAATAATTACGAGGGTGGTCCCAGAAGTAATCGGCCCAACCTAGAGATGGCGGTAGTTGTTTGATAAGTATCAGTGTATTAGAAAGTTAGTATTTTTTGGCAGCCATCAATAGATTTCAGTGAATTTGTAAAAATGGAAAAAATTAGTCATCGTTAAGTTTTATGCGTTTTCAATCTCTCCGCTTAATTTGTTGCTAAATTATCTAAACTTATTTCCGCCCCGCCTTTTAATAATGTTCACATGGTTCCTTAGATATAATAAAATGATTCTAAACAACTGTCATGATAAAATTCGACGTCCTTGAGTACTTTGTTTAAATACTTTGTTTGATGTTTCTTACTCTCTCGGCTTTATTTGTCGCTACTAATTTATTTATACAAATTCCCGCCAGCCTTTAAATAGTGTTTATATGGTTCCTTAGATGTGATGGAAAGGTAATAGTAAATTTTTCAGATTTATTCGATACGATACCTACCTGAATGTACTCAATAAGTAAAAATATCGAATACAAAGTATCGAGTACAAAAGTATCGGTATCGAAAAAAAATCAGGTTGTAGAAAAAAGTCCTTCTTAACGGTTGGGCCCATTTTGAGGAATTTTTTTTGTGTTTGAGTGGGATAAATTTATATTTTAACTCGGTAGGTGGAGCTACAATCGGGTTGTAGGAATTTTTTGTGCATTCCTGCTAAACAGTTGGGTTGATTGTGAATTTGTGATGAATCCTTTTGTGTATCTTTGAGTGGCGTAGATTTACAATTTAACCCGGTAGGTGGCGCAGCGTGAACTGCTCTAAACGATCGGGATGATTTTGATGAAACTTTTTGTGTGTATTTGAGTGGGTATGGTTTACAATTTTTTTTAATTACTCCTAAACGGTCGGGCCGTTTGAGATGAAACTTTTTGTGTATCTTTGATTTAACCCGTTAGGTTTGTAGAATTTTTTTATTGAACTCTTCAAAAACGGTTTGGCCAATTCTAATGAAACTTTTTATGTATGTTTGAGTGGGTTTGATTTACAATTTAACCCAGTAGCTGGGAATGAGTTCAGGTTGCAAGAATTTTTTTTTAATGGTTAGGGTGATTTTAATGAATCTTTTTGTGTGTATTCCAGTAGGTTAGATTTACAATGTGACTTGTTAGAGAGCGCTGCAATTCGGAAACTCCTATTGGGTTGCCGGGATTTTGCTGAAACTTTTTGTGTTAGTTTGAGTGGATACCTGCTAGATTTAGATTCACAATTGTTCCCAGTAGGGGTGCTGCCATCGGATTTTAGGTTTTTTTTAATAATATTTACATTTCAAGTAAATACCAATTTTTCTACTCCCTGCGAAGCGGAGACGGCCTGGTACTGGATAAATAAAAGTGGAAGTACAGCTGAATTAGTTATTTCTGACCTTAGTATAGTGCTCTATATTTACAACGTAACGAAACCAACGTTTTTATACAAGTTGTGATTTTAAAAACATGTTTCAACACTCGCAATAGTTGTACATCCATATTCTGAATAACGGTCTAGTTGACACCCGTGATTAAACACTCAATGGTCAATAAAATACTCGTGTTGACGTCCGTCCATAGCTACAATTTAATATAATTCGATAGAATTACCCAGTGTGTGTCGACCGGATTGTAAATATGTTAAAAACATTTTATCTGTCAAGATCTAACACACTACGTGAAGGTTTTACAATCCTTCTCTCGAATGAATGGTCGTTCCTGAGACTATTTCATCTAGCGAGCAACTAACAATGCCAGGCAACGGTTAGCAATTGAATCTATTCATTGCAAATAATTTCCACGGCACCGACTTTGCAATAGCAGTTATTATACAAGCAGTAGTCCGGAGTCTTTCAGTCTTACGAAGTGCATTGTCAAACGGCATAAACTATCTCTGGCCTTATAATAACATTGTGTGTATATGTGCATATTTATCAATCTGGAAATTGCTCATTGATTATTAGCAGATCGATGTAACAGCTTGAAAGGTTGGTACTAAGGCAGAGGCATAATTGCGGTATAAATTTAAATTATAAGTTTGTTCGATTTGATGTGCTCAGATGTTGTTATTCGTTCGTATGGAAAATGGCTTGGCATTTGCATAATGCAGACGTTCGAGATGAGATCATGAACACATCAGTTGCCATGGAGATGTGAAAGTATAAATAAAATGTTATCAAACTAATAGGAATTACTTTTAAATAGTTGCATACTATAAGTCTTTTACATGAAGAGTGGAATTTCACACAGTTTCTCTGCAAATGAATCAAAATGTAGCAAACTGCAGCTCCGATTTAAACGATTTCTTATACTCGAATTGGTATAGAGGACAGTCGGTAAATAGCTTTTTAACCGACTTCCAAAAAGGAGGAGGTTATCAATTCGTCGTCACGTTTTTTTATGTATGCTCAGTGATTATTCAAAAACTGCTTAAGGCAAATTTGATGATTTAAACGGCATTGTATTAAGAAATGTTACAGAAAAGGTAAGTACTTGACTTGCAGAAAAATACAATCTTTAAAAAGCGGGGAAAAAGTAACAGAAACAGTAACACAAAATATAAACAGCATATTGGAAGAAAAATTCAAAATTTTGGATGAAAAATACGAAAACTTAAACGAAAAGCTGGAAAATCAACAAAAACGAGTCTATTTCTTGGAAAAACAGGCACGTATAAAAAATATCGTCTTTTCCGGCATCGAGGAAACTGAAACCTCATACCAAAATGTTGGAAACCATATAATCAACTTTGTAAAGAAATATTTTTCTCTAGACTTAAACCACAGAGATATCCAAGAAGTAAAGAGAATCGGTAAAAAAGGTGAGAGGCCCCGACCAATAATTACTACATTTATCACACTAGGCAAAAAATAAAAATATTTAAAGAGAGACGAGAGGCACTAAGAGAAACCATATATTACATAACGGAAGACTACCCGAAACAAATACTAGAAAAAAGAAAGGAGCTACAAGAACAGGCAAAACTCAAGAGAGAGAGAGAGAAAGGAAATACGGGGAAGATTAAGTATGACAAACTTGTCATACAAGTCAAAAATAAAACAGCTGGCAACAACTCACATTATCCCCTGGATCACATACTGATGATGTAACAAAAAAACAGGCCAGCAAGAAAAACAAACAACAGACACAAATAAGAAGAACTTCTAGTATGTCGGAAGGAATGATAAAACCAAGCATGCTAAATTTCCTAGTAAATAAAAATCCAAACAACATGCCTACTCCTCAAGGTAACATAACTGACAACTTGTAGCAACTACCGCCTCCCTCCAACACAGGTAATATAAATAAAACAACAAAAACAAAATCCCATCTTCCAATCCGGCTGGTCACCGTGGAAGATCAAGACCAAAACCCTCTAAAGAAGAAACTGGAAACTTTTTCAAAAAATCAAGAAACGGCACTACCACTCAAACCAATCAACTCAACTAATAAAACAAACGAAATTATAAAAATAGCTGGCCCCTGCTGGCCAGAAACTGCCCATGATAGAGAAATATGGACTTCTTTAGAGGAGGCCTTCACCTCTACCTGAGAAGGGTTCTTGCAAATTAAATACATAGATTTATAATATACATAATGCTAGATTTACTAACAATCTTTATTTTTATTTTTTTATTTTTTATTTTCAAATGTATCTAACACTAAACATTAAGTATATTTTTATTTTTTCAAACTCTGTAACCTACCTAAAACTTCGCAGGAAATAAAAGAATTTTTTTTGTGTGGTAGATCGGGCGCTGGTGTGAGAGAAAAAAACTGGACAATTTTTAGACGACCCCTTCGATAGGAGAATATTTACAGCCGCAAGTCGTAGATAAGTATACTTTAGAATCATGGAAATCTACAAACTCATATTTAAACAATGAGTTTATTTTGCATTTAAAAATCGCTTCTCACAACAACGTTTTATAGTCTGCCATTTATTGAAGTACAAGGCAGGATTGTGTGATTCATAAAACATCATTGTCAATAAGAGTTATTGTAACAAAAATGCTAATTGACAAATACTTAAGTAATGTTTATATCACTGTAAATCGACTGCCTTGTCAATGTCAATGGCAGACTTAAAAAAAATGGTTTTAGTTACACGACTGTTATTGCTAAGTAATATTATTATATTTATCCCTTTGACCCGAGTAAATCGTCTGCCAATGAGATTTTATGAATCACACAATCCTGCTTTTTATTTCAATAAATGGCAGACTATAAAACGTTGTTCCGAGAAGACATTTTTAAACGCAAAATAAACCAGCGCCCGGTCTATGAGCGATGTTTTCTATATGGTATACGATGATAGGTGTGTGCATGCATCGAAACTCAAGCAGCAAGTAATGTGCCAGTTGAAATATTAGGCGAAGTAAAATGACAGTTAGTCAGGAGGGTTCAAAAAATCTTAAAAATAAATGTGATATTGAATGGCACATGAGCAGTTTTATATATAAGATGGTTGAAATATAAGGTGAAATAGAATTAGAGTTATACAGAGTGGCTCAAAAAATGTTGTTTGGGTGGCACATAAGTAGTTGCGTATACAAGATAGTTGAAATAAGAGTGAAGTAAAACTATAGTTATATAGAGTGGATAGAAAAACTTAAAGTTATATAGCGGAAGGTTCAAAAAATGTTAGAAGCAGTTGCCTATACAGGATAATTGAAATATAAGGTGGAGTGAACTTACAGTTATATAGGATAGCTAAAAAAATGTTATATAGTGTGGAACATAAGTTGTTGCTGGTACTTGACATATTGAGCGAAGTAAAATTATAGGCATACAGGGTGATTTAAGCAATAGAAAAGTCAATAGGGTGAAGACGATTAATACGTATACAGGGTGGTTGCAATATCATGTAGAGTTGAATTATAGTTGTACAGGGTGATTCAGAAAATAATTTATATTGGGTGACCAATACACAGAAACATATACAGGGTGGTTGCAATATAGGGTGAATTAGAGTTATACTTATAGAAAGTGAGCCAAATAATAAAACAAATAAAAGAGTTAAAAAATATGTGGATAATATAAAAAAATACAAACTAGAGAGGGAGGGAGAGATAAGAATACGCTGAAATAATCAATAGAATTGTATCCAAAATCAGATAAAGAAATATGTCAGAAACTAGTTTGATTGCACACGGTTTCTAAACGGTTTTTATTTTAGGCCAGTTGAAGTCGGTTCTTGTTTAATATAAATATTGCATTGTAACTAAAATAGACTAGATATATCAGAAATATTTTTGGTATGAATTTCTTCACCTCATGGAAATTTTTGTTATTAACAGGTCATTTACTTTGACAAATGGTGTTTTACCATCTTCTGCTATTTTTCCTACTGGCATTACCTTTGTTTTTTCAATATTAATCATCATATCATACTTCTTACCAGTTTCGCTTATTTTCCAGACCATCTTTTGTAATTCATTTACTGCTTCTGCAGGGATTCTTGGTGATCAGCATACTTGATAATTTTCACTTACCTACGGTAATCCTATCAGTGTCTTTCAATGCTTCATTAATGAATTTTTCAGCATATAAATTGAATAGTGAATTAATTCTTTCTTCATTTTTCACTTTTACCACTACTTTTTCGTAAAGTTTCCATTGGCCTCTCTGCTAACATTCTGACATTCGCGGATTTATTACTTGCTTTTGTTTTCTTAAAGCAGGGAACTAGAATCATAGATTTTGTTTATATGGTTCGTGATTCTAGAGACAGCACAAAGCCCTAGTACCTTAAGTGCTTCAGTTGGTTTGTTGTCACTACCCACTGTTTTGTTGTATTTTAAATCTTTAACTGCGTTTTAAACTTTATTTCTTTTATTCTAGATCCAACTCTCATCATTCATACTTTCGTTCGCATTACTGTTGTAAGATCTTCTAATATTTCACTCACACTTCTTTATTTCCGTCCACTTTAGCTGTTATAGTACCATCTACTTTCATCATCGTAGTTTTTCTCATAGGTTTAGGTTTACTCTTCGTCTTTCTCGACAATTGCGCAATCAATGTCCTGCCCAACACAAAATATTCATTCTTCCCCATTCACGGAATTAGAGCATGGTTCATTGCAGAATATAAAAGTTACATCTGACGCCTGCGGGGTTTTCCTGGTACTACATCGACTTCTGTTGATGAAACAGATTTTAAAGAAAAATTCGGTTCTTCCCCAAATGAAGACTCCTAAGAATCCATTCAAAAATGCAATTATTGACTTGTTGCTGCTTGGCTTTGTTCGAGTAAGGTTTCCCTTTCTCCATGTTTTCTTTATTTTCTGTCCCTTTTTTGTTTTTTGGTTTCTTTTTCTTTGTTTTATCTTCAATTTTGTCTCAACCTACTTGAGCCCTTTTAACCAGGGATTCCTCCAAGTATGCTGTATAAGGTAGTCATATGATTATTTTACCAATTTTGGCACACTAACAATCTGAAAGGACTTCTAAACATAACGAAGAGTTAGGCAGCTGTGATGTTCTGGAGAAGAGATCAGTTGAGATAGTTGAGAATTTGCATCATCGGCTCTGTTGTTTGAAGACTTGTTTACGACAGCTGATATCAAATATTCACTAAAAATCACTGGAATCATGAGGAGCTCTATCCGTTTGTCATTCTGCCACGAATTCGACATTAGAAAACTCATTTCTGTTCACTGAAAAACATCCGTTTGCCTTGAATCCATTTATGGCTATTTCAGCTGACTAGCACTTTATATATTCGTTACCGAGTAGCTCCATTACATGGAAGAATGTTGGAGGGTATTGGTGTATTAGTAACCAATGCTTGATATCTTGACTCCTTTAAAGTGGACAAAAAAGACTGATCAAGAGACTGCATATTTCTGGTATGACTTTACTGCCCATCGAATACTAGAAGAACTAGAGACTCAGCAGTTGGTTTAACTATAGCCAAAGAATGGTCGAACCATTTTATGAACAGTTCTGTTGTTACCAATTCTGAAGGTTGAACATAAAACATTGTACATGGAAGAGCGCTTTTATACTGAAAATGTACTTCTGTGGAAATAGTAACAAAGTTATTAAAGCTCCTCTCTGCAGATGTAAGAGACCTTAATAGTTTTTTGCTTAGAAATTTGCAAAAAATGTGTTTTTACTGGATAGTGTAACCACTCAAACAAACAAAAAAAAATTGAACGAATCATTCCAAAGTTTGTTGATCATTAACTAGTTATAAATAAAAAATATCTTCATATTTGGCAATAACAACCACACTATTTTCGATACCGAACTTTCCAATGGACTTAATAGAATTAATTAAAAATTTGGTTATAACATACAACCAAAACTCTCTGTGTAACGACTGTATCCGATATTTATATTACACTGTATAAAGACCCTGAAAACAATTTGTGTCAACACAAAAGCTCACTATGTTAGTAATGTAATACTACGGTTAACGCTGTCTGACAGCAAAACTTTCGGCAAAAGACATAAAATTTTAAAAACTAATTTGCCGTATAACTGCACCGCGTTCAGAACAAGTTAATAATTACCTAATTTGTATTCGAGACTAATTATACTGCGTCATAATTTCGGTTATCTCATGTCGTCTTCCACCTGACGCGATCGAGGGCTATCTCTTTTTATCGGTACCTAACGGATCAAGAGCGTGTTTTGGAATACGTTCAGATCTAAGGGTGAACGATTTTTGGGGAAAAAGTAAACTCTTTAATTTTAAACGATTTACATTTTAAATTAAATTTAAAGAGGGTTGCCTTTTATATTTCGGGAATGGACGATTCAGGTGCTGCTTCCACCTGTCAACCGATGTAATAATACATATGATGAACCATTTAAAAATTTTGCCCGTGAAATCATATGTGAAAATATGTGACAGTTGTTGGAAATGAAACTGTACCTCTGAGTAGAATGAAAATACTACAAAAACTCTAGTTAAGGTCATTTTTCAACAGATATACTTTAACCAGAATTAAGGTGGAGTTTCCCAATCCTGTTTAATTCTATACACACTTAAACGTAGTAAAATTCCTGAAACTAAACGATACAAGAAATAGATTCAAACATTGATACTCCTCACTTTATGGCCTACTTAGAATATTACTGCTTTACAGTCTTGAACGCCATTTTTGAAACTCCTGCTAATACTAATGATTAGACGATTAGTCGAGTTTAATCGACATATTTAGACTAATTGTTTTGATTGTACAGAAGCTCTCAAGTGTCGGATCATTTTTAGAGGTTATTTGTTATGAATATAGTGGCGAAATCGTTACTCTATAGATCAAGAGTTGTGAATGTCTATTGTTACAAATTTATCTACACCGTCCCTGACTAAAGCAACGTAAAGCACTATTCATCCCAATTAAACATCAATCGCTGGGATAGTAAAAAAGATCTAGAAGTTTCGAATGGGACAAAAAACTGTTTATCAGGACGCTGTGAGAACAAAGGTAGAACCACAGAAAACTCGACGTAAGCTATATAAGGCGATATTAATTTCAGTAGTTAGTTAGCAGAGCTTACTTATTGTTATTGTATTAGAATCAGCTGTTGAAAATATTTGATGTTTACGTGTGAATAAAAGTTCAGGATAGTGAAGTGAATATCAGTTTTTTTTAATTAATTAACTTTGAACCGACGGAGTTTATTGCAATTTGGTGTCAGGAAATTTGGATAAGGAAGTTAAAACCGTAAACTGAAGTATGGAAAAATGGACGAGAATACAAAAAAATATTCAAACAAGTTACGGATGGACTAGATGAAAAAATTACACACATCCCAGAAAAATGTGACAAGAAGGAGAAACAACATCAAGAAGAAATTCAACAAAGGTTAGTGAAATCTTTTGATGAAAAAAGTAAAATAGAATTAGAAAACTTTGTTTCTGCCATGAAAGACCAACAACAAAATCTTGTCACTGCCATGGAAGAAAAACGACAAAAAATGAAAGAATGCAAATAGTGGAATCAGACATAAAAATAAACGAGACGACATAAGGATCGTAAAAAGTAATGTGGACACTATTGAAATCAAAGTAGATGACATCGATTCCATCCAGAGTCAGGTGAAATTTGAAATCAGTCATTAAAAAACACAGTGAAGTACAAGATAAAATCAGTGTCATCCAAAACAACGTGTAAACCGAAATTAAACAATTACAGTAAGATTTGCAGAGAGGAAAATACCAGCACACCGTGATTACCAAAGGTTCCTTCAGTAAATCACCCACATTTGATGGCATTTCATCTTGGCCCATGAATAAACTGCAATTCGAAGCCGTGGCTACAGTTAATGGAAGGTATAATTAAGAAAGATCTACCTCTCTGGTAATTTTGTTGAGAGGCCCGGCTTAGAACTCCTCCAAAGCATTCCAGTCGATGAATAAGGCAATTTCGACAAGATCATCGCCATCTTGACAAAAGGTACGACAATCAATCCCTGAGCCAAGTATACCAGGTGGAACTAAATGGAAAAACGCAAAAATCCGGAGAGCCTCCAAGAATTCGAAGCAGAGATTGTCCTACCCAGACCTGCCAGAGGAAACGAAAGACCAGTTGGCCACGCAGAGTTTCAGAAACGGTATCAGAAATGTGGAAGTCCAAAGAAATCTAAGACTTAGTGGCATCAAAAAGAGTAACGAAGCTTTGCTCCGGGCTTTGGTAGGTAGAGGCCGTCATGAACATGTCCAAGCCGAGGGTGCGAACAGTTTCCTTCAACCAGGAAGAGTCAGATTCACCATTTCAAAAGGTGCTGGCTAGTCTGAGCAATCTATTAGAAAAATCACAAAGAACTGGCACCAGATGGGCATGTTACCGCTGTGGACGAACAGGGCACTGCCAACGCGATTTCAGAGTTCGGCTGTCTGAATGATCACCGGCCAGGGGTAACCAGCACTACGCAAAACTGCTAGACCGATTTTGACAAAATCTACTGCATTTAAGAGCAAGGCTACACACTGTCGTATCTGTATTTCATGTCACTACGTTGATGGAACCGTAGGTATAATAACAAAAAAAAACTATTTAAGTCATAGAAAATTCATCATCACATATCAGCGTGTTTACTTACAATAAGGAGTCAAATTCTGGTTTTGTATTTTGGGATATTGGTATCGGGTCATTTGTTACTGTAACATTCATGTTTTTTAAAACAAAAAGATGTACAGGTCCAGTTAACTTGAACAAAAACAATATTAATTTCTTAGAAGTTTTAGATATCGAATATAACATCTCACTTTGAAATATTGAATGATTTATTTTAAATACAGCAAGAGATATTTGAGATTTCATTTCTTTGTAAGAAGAAATAAGCACGGTTTCCTGGGTAGAGTATTGGTATTGGTTTTGTTATGTACAAAGAAAATATTCTTATAATAATAATAAGATTATTTGAGGTAAATAACCGCAATGAAAATTTAATGTCATCTACTTGAAGCGTTTGGTTAAATTGGTAAAACACACAAAAATTCAGTATAAAATAAATAATTTATGGGACTCTTCAACTACCGAGTGTTCCATCTGAAAATTGTTAAAGTAAATATTCACTGGCTAAGTGTTATGGACTTAAGATTCATTAAAATCCCATTGACAATATTGTTTACATTACATAAGCAATGGGTGGGAATATTATTGGCAAAATTATCATTGGTAAATTAATTTACAAGGGCCCTTATGATGTGAGTGTGTTAAGGTGGGGTCAAGGTCGTCTTAAATAAAAAACCCGGATTATACGAAAAAGTTTAGATAGGATGGCATTTAAATAATCTAAATAAATAAATAACTTTTATTTCGAAAGTCTTTTTCAACTAAATCAGGACAGTGAATTTATTGTAATAAAATCATTCATTCCAACAAAGGAATAACCATTTTTTATTACTACGAGGGTGAATCAAATATGAACCGGACTTTTCTGTTTCTCGCCCTGTAGGTAATTCGAGCGTGACGTTTCGATATTTGTTAGGTAGGGATGTTAAGAAGGGGGGAGTTCGTCGGTTTGGCGAGGCGTAGTCGATGCGCTGTTAGCAGCATCATGTCAAAGCAAGAGGTGCATAAGTCTGTTGCGCAACGTGTTGTTATCAAATTTTTGGCGCGGGAGGGCGTTAGACCGTCTGAAATTTTGCGTTGACTATCTGCACAGTTCGGCAATTAAACACTTTCAAGGACCCAAGTGTACGACTGGCACAAAAAGTTTTCAGATGAGCCTCATGCACGCCGTCACACGACAAGCATCAATGAGGCGAATATCTACGCAGTTTTTTGGGATTCGAAAGGCGTACTGCTGATCTATTTTCTGCACGAACGCCGTACAATTAATGCTGAGTATTACTGCGAACTACTCCAACAAGTGAAACTTACCTATCGGCAAAAGAGGCGGGATATGTCTATCCGAAGTGTGATTCTGTTGCATGACAACGCTCGGCCACATACAGCTGCATTGACTCAAGGAAAATTGAACAAAATGCATTGGGAAACCCTTGAACACCCGCCTTACAGTCCTGATTTGTCGCCATGTGATTACCACATGTTTGGGCCACTTAAAGAAGAACTGGGATGCCACCACTTTGAGGACAACGAAGGTGTAGAAACGTTTGTGCTCAATTGGTTATCGACACGACCAGTTTCATCTTTGAGAAAGGTATTAAAAAACTTCCGATTCGGTGGGAAAAATGTATACATAAGAGAGGAGACTATGTATTAAAATTTGTATTGATCGTACCAATAAAATATTTAAAACAAAAGTCCGGTTCATATTTGATTCACCCTCGTATAACAAACAAAGGTGTTATTTTATTTAAATTAATATAGTGAACATCTGTAATTTTATTTCACAATAAAATTGACAACACGAAAACATACATACTTTGGACACATGAATGAGAGGTATTTAATTTATAACTTTTCTTATCGTGATTGTGACATCAAAATTTATTTCTATATGTCAATGAACAGCCTGATAAAATAACAATTTGTAATTAAAAACTTACCACCCCGTAAGAAGGAAACATCAAAACTCCACTTACCTGTAACAAAAATAATTTTATTAATACAGCCAAAAATATTAGAAATTATTTACAAATCAAACTAAAAAAAAAATTGTTTCTCTTGTGACCATAACGGATTGAAATGGATGTATGGATAACAAGTGTGTGGATTCAAATTACTAATTTTATACTTTATTACAAGTTAGGTCATTTTTAATCCAAGTGGATAGATAACTATTGACTTATAGTGTGTTACCACTATATAGTGAAAAACAGTGTAATGTTTTTATTTTCAGTACGGGTTCAGTTAAGTTCTTAGATTTATATAAACAACTCACTATAATTTATTTACAATACTTTAATTTATATTCACCGAGCTATTTACAATTTGTCTTTACTATACGGCAATAGAATACTGAATGAATGCTTCTGTCGGCTCTCCGTATTTATATATTTATTCTCTGAATTTTCCAGAAAGTCAAAGAGCAGCCGAGAGATTTCCTTCATGGACTAGGCTGCTTCGAGAACTTCATCAAACTAAGCCGCCGACCTCGATGCGCTAGTCGAACAACATTTTGAATTCGCCGAAATATCGGATTAATGTCGCTTCCACGAATTATCGGATGAAATCCCGTCACAAAAACTTTTTTAAAATCAGCCTATTTTCTTATTTCTATCAGCAATCTCTTTCCCTTGATACCCATATCATGGGGTAGTTAACAAAATTTTGTCCTCCATTTTGGAGAGTGCACCATATTAAACTGAGAATGAGAGTATTTTATTTTTCGCATTCTTCTTACCAAACACTTTCATTTAACACCCATATCATAGGGATGCGTAAAAATAATTAGTGCTGCACCCTTGGCACGGCACCATATTTTTTTTCAAAGTTTTGGCTCGTTCGGTGCTAAATGGTGTAAAATTTATGTTCCATAACTGGGACCGGAGTTCCTATTAAGTTGTGGAGAACATAGTAAAGAAGCAGAAAATAAGATGAATCGGTTACTGAGCCTAGTTAATGACTGGCTAGAATACAATCCATTGTCACTAACACCAAAAAGACAGTCTACATGGTATATGGAATATAAAAAAATAGTTCTACAGATGAAATAAAGATATAAAGGAAATGAAAATTAATACAGTAGAAGAATGTACATGCAATTGGAAGCACACATACATGCATAAATCTTGACGGTAGAATAATTTTGAACGCTACAAGAAAAGGTTTTTTCCTAGGTTTTTCCCTTATGATTTTAATGGGATCACTGGCGAATGCACTATCTTATAACAAAGTCGCACCTAGGAGCGCCACATAAAATTCTGAAGATCTCCCTTTCAAATTCTTCCAATTTGAAAGGAACTTTATGATTATATATCTTTAGAAGTTTCTGTGCTACCCTGTATATTGCAAATAAAATTCTCTTAGTTACGTCAGAAATCAAATAATACACATTGTCAAATATTTTAATTTACATCTTAGAATTGTGCCTTTTTTACCCAAGTTTCTTAACCATTGACAACGGGGTCTGACCTAGACCCCGAAACGTTTGGAATATACAGCAATTTTTTTTAAACTGTGGTGTTATTTCCCAAGAAGTAGTTAGACGCTAAAGATACTTTTACAAATACGTTGAAAAATGTATAAAACAAATATAGCATGTCTTTCAACATACCCTTTAAGGTTTATTACTATTTGTTTAAAGTATGTTCTGATTCATTAATATCGGAGTACCTACGAGTAGAGTCATAGCCACCTTGATGAAATTTAAAAATGTAAAATATCCTTGTTATTTCTCACTATACTGTAGTAATGCCATATGACAACGGTTACTCCGAATTAAATACTACAGACTACGAATTTTGTATACAGGATGTTCCATTACATAAAAGTGCGCTTGCACAGATTTTTCGAGAACATGAGTGTCAGTTGCTTTGGTTTTCATCAACCTAAAAGTTCCTGGAAAATGGAAATTTTAAACAATGATAGCTGTCACATAAGTAAACAAATAATTTATAACATAATTTCTTGTAAAATATGACATTTTAATTTAAGTTTACGACACAAACATTTTGGATGATAAATTTTATAATTTCTAACTATATCTAAACCGCAGATTACACATCACATTATATGACTATACAGACAACTGTAAAGTTGATCCTTATTCGTTTGAGTTAATCTGAAAGCACTTTTACGACAAACGGAAATTACAAATAAGATTATGTCATATAATGAAATTGCTCTCTAACTATTAAGGTAATATGCATTAAAGGCATAAACGGCAAAAATGAATCAATACAAATCGCTGAAAACGTTATTAATAATGTTACAAAACGGATGCTATTATTGGAGACAGATCTAAATGAAAACGTTTTCTGGAACAACCATTATTATCATACTTGTAATTTAAATTGAATGGCCATTTTTTATATTTGTTGGGCTTTCGGTAAAAAGGTTTTACAGTCATTGATATGTTTTGTTAAATTCCTGTTAATAATTATTTCAATTGTGATTATATTATATTTCAATTCTTTCTTAGAACTGTCTGAGATCGTAATTTTGATTTTCAGATTTTTTTTATTAGTCATGACATTCCTTTATAACATATTAATTACTTACTTCTTGGTTTATGTGTCAATATGCCAAAAATTTGTAAGATGGATTGACTCGAAAAATAAATTAAATTAAATAAAAAACTAAGACATTTTTATCGGTTACGAAAGTTATTCCACATTATCAGGCTATTCAGATCTCAAAATGTATATTAAATGATAATAACCATTTATTTGGTACTCGCAACTTTCATTTCTTTGTATATTTGATTTGCCAACTAAAATTAGAATTGAGTATTGTGTGGCAACTGAGCAATGTTACAAAGTCTATGATGTGAATACAATTACTGAGATTTAAGATAAATAGTTAGATCTGACATCATTGCAACAATTCTAATGTTCACGGCCATCTTGATTTGATTATTTTGATTTCAGTTTGACATACACATTGTTAGGTTAATGTACCTTTTCAATTTAATGTGAAAATTATGAAAGTATTTTTTGAAAAATTTTAATTTCAATACACTTACAAAAATTGCCAATATAAAAAGTATTATTTAACATAAATTATCAGCAGGTGCATTGTATTTTGATATAATACAAGAAATTGAAATAGTAATTATGAAATATCTGAACATTTTGGAAAAACGAAAGTTTAAAAATATTATCCCCGACTTGACCATACAATGTATGGCATGACACTCCCTCTAAGGCACGCTATGAGTGCCTTTAGGGGAAAATTCACTAAACCCCAGATGTCCTAGATATCAAAAGGATTTAGCTCTGTGGGAGCCCTTGCCAGGTTTTCAGGCCCGTGGTTGGAGTCGTGGCGGCAGTTTCCCATGAATTTCCTGACCGTCCGGGCTGTCCCTAACAAGACGGCTTTTTGCATTTGTTTGTGAAGATGTTCGTCCAGACAGAGGTATTTTAGATTGTTTAATAGATGTTTTGGGACCAGTCCTGTCGTTGACATAACAATTGGTACATTTCGCGTGTTGTTCATGTTCCACTGAGTCCTTATTTGAAATTCTAAATCTCTATATTTGGTTATTTTTTCAGCCTGCTTGATATTTATATTATTGTTGTTAGGAATTGCTATGTCAATTAAAGTTGTTTTCCGAGAGGCTTTATCTACCAAAACTATATCTGGCCTATTGTGTGCAACAGACCGATCGGTCAGTATCGTGCTGTCCCAGTACAGCTTGTAGTTGTTATTTTCTAAAACAGGTTCTTGTTTATATTTATAGTATGGTAATCTTACCGACTGTAATAATTCATGTTTTAGTGCTAGTTCCTGGTGAAGTATTTTTGCCACAGCATCGTGTCGTTCTCTGTATTCAGTTGCAGCGAACGCTTGACAACCTCCTGTGATATGCTGGATAGATTCAGATGTTTGGCAACCGTACCTACATCTATCGTTGTTAATAGAAGGGTCTTTAACGATGTACTTTAGGTAGTTCTTAGATCTTGGATTGCCAATATAAATCCTTCCGTTTCAGGGAACATATGACCAGAGATCAACCAGTAGTTCGACGCTGCACTGTCGACATAATCTTGGTTGACGTCATTTATATGCCTTCCATGAAGGGGCTTCTCTTTCCATTTCAGCAGTTTCTGATCTGTGGTCTGGTGGTGTAATTGGACATGTTGTTGTGTCAGTCGCAGTGGTGTTGAGTCATCAACCTGGCACACGACTCTATGTAGATCAGAAAATTCTGCGAGTTTCTGAAAATGACTACGCAAAATAGAAATTTGTTGATCTAATAGTTTACTTAGATCTGTCAATCCTCTTCCTCCTTCATACCTTGGCAAAGTTGTACGTTCGACAGAGCTCTTTATTTTATTCCAAGGAATTTATAAGTATGACCTTTCCCCATGGATTCAATTGAGGTGCCATCTGCCATTTCGAAGTGTCCCTGCTGTATTTTGCCTTTAACTATATTAATAATTCGGCATTTGCCTAGGCCAAATTTCATATGGATGTCACTAGAGAACCCTTCTACTATTTTAAGCATATCATGCAGCTATTGTTTTGTAGCTGCCATCAACTTTAAGTCGTCCATGTATAACAAATGCTTGTACGTTGTTGTGTTTGAGACTGAACCCAAAATTAGTCCAGTTCAGTCTGTTTGAGAGAGGGTTCATGGCAAGGCAGAACCACAGCGGGCTAAGAGAGTCTCCCTGGAGAGAATATTAATATTAATTTATTATTTGATATAACTACGATTTCTGCAAATTCCTGCCTCTTAATACAGGGCGAATGACTTTTACCTAAAATGAACATATTGACATCTTAAATATGTCTATTTTATTTAAAAAATAACAGTTATTGCCCATCTATTCCATAATAGGTACACTAGCGCCATTAATTATTTCATATATTTCCAAATAATTCAAGTTAAGGTTTTTTATTAATCCTTGATTTTTATTGACGATTTGAACTCTCGAAGTGTATTAGTATTTGTAATGTATTCATGAAATTATGGCATGAAAATTTGTATATTCTTTTTTATTCAGGAACAGAACCTTATTTGATTTTGCTTATTTATATAAGTACAAAAAAAGTGTATCATAGTACATTTTTTTGGAAATATGCAAATTCAAAAGGGTATATCAAATTTTTAACAATGATTTTGGTCGAATTTCGACCACTGGGCGACCGCTAGCGTAAATAATTTTGACAAATTTTAAATACAAAATCTCTATGACTTTTCGTTCTTAAGATGCAGTACCTGGCCCCTATTATTGAGACACCCAGTATAATAGTCAAGTTATTTTCAAGCTGAAAGAGCTTGTCTGCAGAATTTATACAGGGCGGTACTAGAGCCGACTTCGTTGTATTCACCAAAATTGCAATGAAAGAATTTTGTTGTAGCAGTGAACCCATTAACATTGTAAGGAAAAATCTAGAATAACTCTTCGCATAGTTTAATATTGTTTTGTGTTATTTTGTTTAAATATGACGATAATTGATCAATTACCGCGTCGCTGCTATACTCGCTCGGTGACCGTTACATGAGAACGCATATTAGCTGAGATAGCTAGAGCGCATTGCTAATAATGCGAAGGTTTCATGTTCGATCCCCATGATTCACTTCACATTTTTTTGTGGGTATTTGAGTGGTTTCCTGGAAAGTTTATTCACACTTGGAGCCGGTAGGTTGCGTTGCGATAGGACTGCTGAAAAAACATTGAACTCCTTAATGGTTGCTCGATTTGGAGGAAATTTCATGGGAGCTGAGTGGAATAGATTTATAATTTAATTAGGTAGGTGATTCTATGATGAGGTTGTACAAATTATTTTTAATTGTTCCTGAACGGTTGGGCCGATTTTGATTAAGCTTTTTGTGTATGCTTGAGTGGGTTTGAATTACAATTTAACCCGGTAGGTGCGATGTGATCGGGTTGTACAAAAATTGCTGAACTCCTCAAAAACGGTTGGGCAGATTTTGTTGAAACTTTTGGGTGTATTTTTTGATTTATGATTTAACTGGTACGTGGCGCCGCGATCGGCTTGTGGGAAAATTTTTTTGAAGGTTAGGTCCGACTTTGATGATCCTTTTTGAATGGGTCAGATATACAATTTGACTCGGCAGGGGGCGCTGTAATCGGATTGTGGAATTTTTTTTAATGCCCCTAATCGTTTGGCCCGATTTTGATGAAACTTTTTATGTGAGTTTGGGTGAGTCCCTGTGTGGTTGAGATTCACAATTTGCCCGGTAAGTGGGCTGCGATTGGGTTCTAGGAGTATATATCCGGATTGGTAAAACTTAAAATTTTGGAAAAGAATTCTATTGGTAAAGTGATAAAATTTGTGAATGACCACATGCGTGCATGGAAATCTATCAATATCTCTAATATTTTAGTCGATAACTCCTTATGGATGTGTATAGTTTTTTAACATTTAATCTATTAAGGAATATCCTTAGGTGATCTCATATACTTTTCTGCGACGTGCAACTTGCAGTTTTGCAGAAAATCGCCGAAAATTCCAAAATTCTTATGAAAAATTTCATCGAAATGACATAACGGACATTTCCTCATAAATATTTTAATTTCAACGTAATAGTGGGGTAATTTTAGGCACTGGAAGTTTTAATTGCGAATTTGAAAATTTTCTATGTACATCTCAAGCATATAGGTAGTAAAGCATAGTATTTTCGGCTCCTTAAATCAATCAGTACCAAGCTCCTTTTGTTTGTATACCAGGCAAATACCTATTTAAATGCAAATTTTTCCATTTTGCGAAGACGGTGCTTTTGGTTGTCACATTCTCCCGGCCTAATAGAAAATTCAGTGACAACACGTCAAACTTTAAACTGCTATTTGGTACGTTTATAGACAGGGTGTTTAGTTATAGCATTTATATGAAGATTGAAAAATAGGACGGACTAGAATGATAGTGGTCCGTAGGCAGCCGTATATACAGGATGGTTAGCATATAGGGTGGACTGGACGTTTGGTGGTATAAAAATGTTGGAAAAAATGTGAAATTAAAATTATATAGGGTGATTAAAAAACTGTTATATGATGTGGACATAAGCAAATCATATACAGGATGATTGAAATATATGCTGCAGTTGAATTATATTTATACAGTGTGATTAAAATATTATTTCTCATGTAGCCCATAAGAAGTTGTATAAAGTGTGGAGAGGAATTATTGTTACACAGGACGATAATATAAACTGTAAAAAATGAACTAAATTATGGGGTAGCCCACAAGGAGTTATATACTATGGTTGAAATATAGGACGGATTTGACTCCTATGGGATGGATTCTACTCCGTCCTATAGAAGGCAGCTAACAAATATATGCTTGTCCGTGGGCACTCGTATGTACAGGAGGTTGGTAGATAGGTTGGAGTGGAATTATCTATAGTTATACAGGGTTGTCAAAAAAAGTTGAAAAAAGGTTACATGGCGTGGTCCATAAGGCATAAATATATTTTGGGCTTATTAAGTCAACGCGTACTAGTACATTTTGTTCGTAAAGATTTACCTGCCCATTTAAATGAGAAAGTATCATTGTGTAATGTTATACATACAAAATAAAAAATAAAGAATGAAAACTACCTGAGTTCAAAAATACTAAAAAGTTGAAAATAAAACATTTTTTACAAATATATAACCGACTTCTACCTATAACTAAAAAGCTAAAAATAATTATAATAAAATACAACTCTAGCAAATAAATAGCACATTCAATGTTCTTAGGTACCTACCCAGGAAGTAAAAAATGTAAACATTAAAAGGTGCTCATTCTGTACAAATTAATTACCTACTAATCTAGTATATTTTTGAAGTCGGTGCCAAGCAACAATCAAGGAAGGATTTTAGATTTGCTTGGCACCGGCTTCAAAATATACTAGATTGGTAGGTAATTAATTTGTGCAGAATGAGCACCTTTTAATGTTTCCATTTTTTACTTCCTGGGTACGCACCTAACAACATTGAATGTGCTATTTATTTGCTAGAGTTGTATTTTGTTATAATTATTTTTAGCTTTTTAGTTATAGGTAGAAGTCGGTTATATATTTTTTTAATGTTTTTTCTACTCCATATGAAGCCGAGACGGGCTGGCTGGTAATTTATAAATCAATCCCTATCCAACAGACATAATTCAACACCTAACGAAATGCAAAACGTCTAAAAAAATTAGTTCAAGAAACGACAAAATCGCCAACAACAAAAAGCAGCATAATGACGATTTATACAAATTCCGTTACGATAAATCCTTGCGTGTCGCGGCTAAACGACTGAAATTACAAAATATATAAATTTCACCGTCCAGCTGCACATTACGAGATCGGAAAAAGTCACACTTAATAAACTTTAATAAAACCTCTCGGGTATGTCACAGCGCTTCGCATACGCGACGCAGCAAAAAGAGTGTCAGCTGCGACATCAAGAGCAGGAATTTCAAATGCGACGAAAGCGGATCTACGTTCTGCCGATTAGAATAATTTTTCCACATTTGTTCGAGTTGTCATGATTTCTTCTTCCGCGTCGAGAATACGCGGTTTCGTATAATGGAGGATTTATTCGAAATGTCATTAAAAAAAAAGGAAAGCAGCTACGAACTGTTATGAATTATTGCTAGTTGAGGATTTGCCTGGTGCCGACGATTCCGCGGATTTCAGAGTTTTATGGTATTTGATCAAATCTGAGATATCGACTTAACATTTATATATGATAAATCAACAAATTGTTGATTATTTATTTATATAGACATAACTCAGGTTGTCATAATAATCCAGATCTCCAAACTGTCACTTTATACTTAATATTTTTTGAATAAACAGTCAACCATACGAGGGCTGCCTTTTATATTTCGGGATTATAGAACAAGAACAAATATTAATCATCGAAAATCCCTTTATTGTTTTTCAAAATATTCCCCATGAAGATCTATACACTTTTGCATGCGTTTGAACCAATTGTCGAAGCACTTTTTCCACTCTGATTGAGGTATCTCCAAAACGTGCATTCTGAACGCAGCAACCGCTTCTTCAGGTGTCGAAAAACGTTGACCCCTCGGTTTGTTTTTTACGTACGGAAATAAAAAGAAGTCATTTGGTGACAAGTCAAATTAAGTTCATCAATGCACTCTTGCTGACTTAATCCACGTCGAAAGTTGTAAAAAATAATCGCATGAAAATGTTTACGATTTAATTCCATTTTTTGGCCGAGATGAATCCTTTGAGTTACTGTAAACAACACATAGCGTTCGTATGTCAAAACGTTCTGAGTACGTATAACCTCAAAAATGTCAAACTTTACGATAGAGCTGTCAGTTGTCAGATTGCAACACTAGGGTTGTCCAATCCCGAAATATAAAAGGCAGCCCTCGTATATCTGAAATATATCATAAACTTTGTTCCAGATTTCTACCTGTTCAACTTGAAAATAAAAATAATAACATAATCTAAAATGTCAAAAAAGAGGTACAATAATTTTAAGGCTACAAATGTAATACAATTCAATTTTTGTAAGTTTAACGCAATTTTACCATCTGCTGTAGAAAAAAAAATCTAAAACGTTATTCAAAGTAAGGAAAAAAATATTAAAAAAAGGGCGGCAGACATTCTAGACTGACCGATGGAAACGAAAGCTTCTTAAGAAATAATATATTTCCCGTCTCTCGTGATCTCCATGTCTCTTCATTCTGCCATTCTTAGTAATGGACATACATCCCAGAAAAAATAAAGTAACTGTGACCATTTTGTTAGGATGAGATGTATTAATCCGTATTAACCACCACGTCCATACAAGGTACGTCCTTGTCTTCAATGCATAAACAACATCCATAGCTATGACTGTTTTCCTCTTGTGAAGTTCAGTGTATGTGATAGCATTTTCAAAGAACATTTTAAGCACACCTCTAGTTTCCTCGTATATCAATCCTGATATACGTGGTGTTAACCACCACGACTTGCTAAACGTCCTAGTGCTGGTTTTGTTAAAACTTGGATACATATAAACCTTTTCCTAAACCTTTGCCATCTTTGCCTCTTCCAGTCATTTTGAAATAATACAAACGTACACTTCGTTGTTAGTAGAGAAACTGACATTAATATTATTTTATAGTTAGTAGTTCACATCATAGTCTTCTTCTACAATATAGGGCCAATTTGGTCAGTTCAAATACACGTTATTTATGCTTTCAGCTGGATTCTTTTTCAATTTGATCCCCGTTCAAGTGCATCCTTGTATCTACCATCCATAAACTTGAGTCTATTGGTCTTTCAATTTAAAAAAAGTATCTGCTCAAAGAAACATTTGTAACTCGACTCTAAGCTTAAATAGCCTTGTTGAAGTTTTACCCCGAGACAGCCTTCGCACTTCTTTATGGAGCAGCAGTGTTTTATGTTTGCTGCCATAATCTTCACACAATAATGAGAACAATCGGGATTGGTGTGGTCGTGATTGGATAAAACTAATTATTTTTACCGCTTCAGAAGTTAGAGCTGAAACTCGCTAGTTCACGACTTTAGCGTCTAATCTCAGTGGTGGCATTTATCAAAGGGTCTGCGCACTCACAAATGGATATTGGAGGTGGTGGCATAGTAAAATTGTACTGTTGGGGGCGTCAAAACGTTTGACTAGAGAGAGGTGTTTTGATTTATTTTCTAAATTCTTGTTGCGGAATCCTGCAGAGGTATTCACGGAACTCTAGGATTCCGCGAAACACACTTAGAGTAACACTGCCCTAGAGTGTTGAATAATTGTATATACCTAAACGCTGTGTACCCTTTTCTCCATTCCGGCGGCGGGAAACACCTCTCCCTTAGGTGCTGCTTGAAGACCTTAAAGCTCTCATCTGCTTCCTGTCTAGTCAAGTGCTTAATCCTCCAGGACTTCTCCTGTATCCACCTTGCAAACGGAAAGTGTTCTATGATACGTGTCTTATGCTCGGGTGTATTATATTTTTCAACGTCCCTCCTCTGTGAATTAGAGTCTACACGAATCAAAAGATGGGGGGGGAGCAGTGGGGTATCTACTGTTTTTACTTAAATTTAAGTGGCTAAATAAATAAATAAACTTATATTTAACATTCATTTATTTCAACTTGTAATAAACAATCTTATAGTTGTTTTCTGAATGATATTTGTGGCATATTTTTCAATGTCTAAGTACTTCTTGGGAAATAACACCGCAGTTGAGAAAATTGCTGTATATTCCAAACGTTTCGGGGTCTAGGTCAGACCCTGTTGTCAATGGTTAAGAAACAATGGATGAAAAGGGCACAATTCTAAGATGTAAAGTAAAATATTTGACAATGTGTATTATTTGATTTCTGGCGTAACTAAGAGAATTTTATTTGTAATATACAGGGTTGCATAGAAACTTGTAAAAATCATATAATCATAAAGTTCCTTTCAAATTGGAAAAATTTGAAAGGAATCAGAATTTTATGTGGAGCTCCTAGGTGCGACTTTGTTATAAGATGTCATCAACATAACGACACCAAGCGTTATGCTGTTGACATATTGGTTATTTGGGAACATAATCCTGAGGATTTACATGCATTACTTAATGATAAAAACAACACAGAACAAACTATTCAGTTTACACTAGAGCTTGAACAGAACAACAAATTACCATTCTTAGACATTTTAATAACCAAAACACAATCGACATTTGAAATAGAAGTTTACAGAAAACCGACTCATACTAACAGGTTTCTCAACTTTAACTCTAATCATCCAAAATCAGTAAAAGAGGTATCATCAAATCTCTATATGACAGAGCAATAACCAACTGTTCTAACATCAATAAATTCAATGAAGAAAAAACGTTTAAAAAAATGTACTTTCTGCCAATCATTACCCAAATAAATTTATTAATAACGAGTAAAACAAAATCGAATACCAAACAATTCTTTCAACCAACATCAAACTTCAGCAAGCAACACTGATTCCCAAGATAATCACATTAATACAATAACTATACCATACATACAGGGTCTATCAGAAAGACTAAAAATAGTGGGAAACAGATATAATATCAAAACATCACTTAAAACAAGAAATACACTAAAATCAATCATATCAAAAACCAAAGCAAATAACACAAAATACAAAAAATTGCATTTATAAAATTCCTTGTGAATGTAATAAATTCTATATTGTAGAAACCTCTAGACCTCCAAATGTTCGAATAAAGAAACACAAGAATTACATAAAAAACGACAATTTGAAAAATCCAAAATTTGTGAACATGCTTGGGACCTTGGTCATAAAATACAGTTTCAAAATTTAGTTGTCTACACAAAGAAAAACACAACACTAAAAGAAAACTAAAAGAGTCTGCTTTAATTTTGTTAAATAAAAACGATTGTATCGCTACTACCTCCGTAGAATTCAGTCGTTCCTGGTTGCCGACGATTAAGGAAGAAATTGCTAATGGTCATGTCCTTGTGAACAACCTAATATCGGGATAGTTCATAAGGTTTTTCCTAGGTTTTCCCTTATGATTTTAATGGGATCACTGAATCAACAAAATACTTTGGTCGCATTTTTGGCGAATGCACTGTCTGATAATAAAGTTGCACCTCGGAGCGCCACATAAAATTCTGAAGATCTCCCTTTCAAATTTTTCCAATTTGAAAGGAAATTTATGGTTATATGATCTTTAGAAGTTTCTGTGCTACTCTGTATATTACAAATAAAATTCTCTAAGTTACGTCAGAAATCAAATAATACATATTGTCAAATATTTTGATTTAAATCTTTTTTATCCATAGTTTTTTAACCATTGACAACGGGGTCTGACCTAGACCTCGAAACGTTTGGAATATACATTTTCTTAACTTTGGTGTTATTTCCCAATAAGTACTTAGACATTAATCTTATAGTTTTTCAGTCAGCGTTCTTGATTTCTTTCATCCCGAAGAAATCCAATACCAAAATTTGTATTAGAAATACAACTTCCATTACCTACATATTCAATTACCATCGTCTCGTTTATATCTACAACATCAGTGTATCGACAAAAGAACGACTCATCAACCAGATAACTGTATTTAATACGTCTCATGTCTTCTAATATGACACTAATTAGTTCTGAAAAGGCTCGTGTTGTTGAGAAAAAAGCCAAGTAATTTAAACCGAGTTAACGCAACCATCTATAAACCATAAAGGAACCGCGACACCGCGGGTGACGTGTCGTTCGACAAAACGAAAGTCTTTGCTTTCTTAAACGTCTTACGAACGCCGAAGCGCCGCCTTCAAATTAAAATAAAACATTTGAAAGAGAAACATGACATAACTGTTTCGTTTTTTTGATTGTTAGATGTGTACGTGAGTATGTGGGCAGAGTGGCAATCACTGACGAAATCTGTTTTGACACAAGTAAATCTCTTAAGTTGTTCACCTGCTACACGTCTGATCTTGTTTCACATCAAAGTATAACTGATTTTTGTAGATAAGCACAACTATCTTGTAAAAGATAAAACAGGATGGCAAAATGAGATTTTTTTTTGTCCAGAAACCAGACTATAATTCCCTGAAGGCTTCTGCTGGGCTGATTTCAAATCTGGGCGCAGAATTGTTCTGTCACGTCAGGATTTTGAGATATCCTAACCTAAAAGTGCAAAAAACTCTTTTTGTCCATTTTTTGAGATTTTGCAGCGTTCTTCTAAAATAGGATTCCAAACTTCTGCTGTGTATATAAACTCATTAAAATAAGCTAAAATGTCCCTATTAACATGTGCCCTAAAACGCACTCCTTTTTAGCGTTCCGTATAGGTATACAATATACGGATACCCTTATAATATCACTCAGGATTTCTGCCTCTGTCACATCACAGAAATTTTCTCCTAAACTACTGGACGGAAGAGGTTGAAATTTGGTATGAAGATATAGTTTGGTGACCCGATCAGGAGTACATATCGTAAATGAAGAAATTTTGATTTTTGATAAAGTGGTGATCGGAAAATTTAAGGATACAACATTATTGCAATTCATAAAATGGACTTTTGGAAGATGTCTCTTTAATTGAACGCCAAATACATAATGTAAGACAACACTTAAATGAGAGTTGTATGGAGAGAAATGGATAGGTCGAAGAGGTCCTGCTCCATAGCCTCCACGTTCCTCTGGACTATTTTTGAATCAGTAATTAGTTCTATAATTAGTAAGTGTAACTCTAAATTTAAATAGTATTAATTCATGTCCTAAATTATTTATTAAATGATCGGATCCTTCATAACTACAACTTATTTAAATAACGAAACATCAAAAAATGACGTAAGACGAATTTTGACGATTTTCTGACTCCGACCTACCCGAATGTAAGAAATTGTAAGATACAAGTTCATCATCCACCCACCTTCATTCCTCACGTAAGATATTAATTTTTTCCAAAATTATTAATTTTAAGGATAAACTGATGTACTTACATATAATAACGAAATAACAAACTTTCATTATTAACATTATCTACATTTTTTAATATAAGATATTTTTATTATTAAAGCTTGTTAAAATTATAAAAACATATAAATACTGACTGACTTCCAGAGTTTTCATAGAATTAGACTGTTAGATGTTTACGGATAAAAATATTTTTATGTATTTACATTAAAAATTTCAAGATATTAATTATTATCTTATTGTAAGTAAATATATATAATAAATGTGTTTGGGTATTATATACTTAATTAATGGTTAATGTTTGGGTGAGCCAAAATTATCGAAACCTTTGATTAACTCTTCAGGATTTTTTTTTGAAAAATTGATAAATACAATAAATATAAAAGTTTTAGCAATATAACCTTGATCACGACCGTGACCCTCAATATCATTTCAAAGTCAACATGTTCTTTTTCAATAGAAACCCCATATCTTCCAAATCGGGCTGGGAAATAGCGGATAATTTTACTACCGAGAATTACCTTGACGACGAGCGACAAGGTCATCTGATTATGCTGAAAACCTATTGATTTTTTTAATTTGCGTCCGCCATCTTGGATCCGCCATTATGAATTTTGTAAATCTGACCTCAAAAACCCCCTATACCGATTTTGGTGAAAATCTATTGATTTTTTAATAAAAAGGTCATAAACGAGGTCAAGGTTACTCTGGCCGTAAAACTTCACGCTCTTTCCGAAACCGGAATAAAAAATGGGCGTTTTCATTTTAAAAAAATTATTTGACCTCAATATGACCATCAATATCTAGAGAAAATGCTAAAATATTGGTATTTATCTTTTTTTTAAATATATATTCGTGAAGAGTAATTCAAAGGTTTCCATAAGTTTGGCTCAGATTGTATGTATTTATATTTGAAAATGCTTTATCAAGTAGAATTAAAATAGTAAATTCAGGCAAATAAAAGACATAATCAATGAAAAAATAATATTTAACAACTCTTACGTAAAACATCGAAACCCACCTAGCCCCACATATAAGATTTCGTAAGATATTAGCAGACTCCCAACTACCCCAAAATATCTTAGGTAATTTATGGGTGATCCTCAATGTGACTGAATTTTCAAACTCAATTTACTCTAAAAATGGTGAGAATATTGATTGAGACAAAGATAATTTTTTTAAGGCACATGTTAATAGAGATTTTTGGCTTAGTTTAATGAGTTCTATACACAGCAGTTTGGACCCCAATTTTAGAAACACCCTGCATATAGACAATAGATTTTAAAAAATCTTTCTCTTTCGAATGGAGTTGAGTTTGCTCCAATATATTTTGTTTTTTCGTCAAGATAAAGTGATTTGAAGTATATAAATTGGTTAATTTTCCTATAGCTGGAAATAACGTAGGTATGATATGGTTGACTACAAATTAAAAGAAAAATAATTTGGTCAAGTGCGAGTTGGACTCGCATTGTAAGGGTTCCGTACCACCTTCAAGATTCGCTGTATTTAGTTTTCTAATTTGGCCCCCAAAAATTAACATTAGAGTTTTATTTTACTAATAAACTTTCAGGGAAACCTTTTATAATCTATTGTCTGAATTTTGAGGCTCTATAGATTGGAAGATAAAGGGCACAATAGGTCAAGTTTGAAATTATAAATTATTAAATGTGTTATTCAAATTATTTAAAAATACAAATAAAATATATTTTTCAAAATTTAAATAGTATAGTTTCTAAAATGGGAATTAAGTCGATGTTTAATATCTTTGCTAAACAAATGATTTAAAAATATGATATATTTGTAATTCACATAATGAGTCTTTTATTTGATATATTACATGATTCGTTTGAAAATTGAATTTTTATTTTCCATTTAATTGTATAATTTGTCCCTAAAATTACCATGGAGGTTTTCTAATAATTTTTCTTATAAATTTCAAGTGAGCCCCAGTACCCCTAATTATTTTCAAAATTTTAGGTAGTATGGTTTCGGAAATAAAGCGAGAAATGAGAATTTTTTATATCTTTATGTTAATATCTTGTAAACAATTAATTTTAAAAATATATATTTGTATTTCTCATAACGAGCCCCTTCATTTGATATATTGCATGACACGTTAAAAAAATATTTTTATTTTCCGTTTATTTCTATAAATTGCCCCCCATTATTAATATTAAAGATTTCTTCGTATTTTTCCTGTAAATAAAAAAAATTAGGTCTTATAGTTTGGGGAATAAAGGGTGGAATGGGTATTTTTTTTTTAATATATTTTAAAATATTTATTTAAAAAAAAATAAAAAAATATATTTGTATTAATCATAATGAGCCCTGTGATTTGATATATTACATGATACGTTAGAAACAAGTTTAATTTTTTATTTTCCATTTAATTCTATAATTTGCCCCCCAAAATGAATATTAGGGGTTTCTCCTTATTTTTCCAGTAAAGTTCAGGTGAGGCGCTATACGTATTTTTTTTTTCAAAATTTTACAGCTTATGGTTTCGGAGATAAGGGGGGGGGAATGGGTAAATTTTTTTATATTTTTGTTAATAACTTTTAATTAATTTATTTTAAAAATATGAAAAAAATATATTTGTTTTCGTCATAATGAGCCCTTTTATTTGATATATAACATGATGGGTTAGAAATAATTTTAATTTTATATTTTCCATTTAATTCTATAATTTGCCCCCCAAAATAAATATTAGGGGTTTCTCCTTAATTTTCCAGTAAAGTTCAGGTGAGGGGCTATAACTCAATTTTTTTTCAAAAATTTCCAGCTTATGGTTTCGGAGATAAGGGGGGGGGGAATGGGTAAATTTTTTTATATTTTTGTTAATATCTTTTAATTTATTTATTTTAAAAATATGAAAAAAATATGTTTATTTTCGTCGTAATGAGCCCTTTCATCTGATATATAACATGATGGGTTAGAAACAATTTTAATTTTATATTTTCCATTTAATTCTGTAATTTGGCCCCAAAATGAAAACTAGATGTTTCTCCTTATTTTTCCAGTAAACTTCAGGTCAGAACCTATGAAATTATTTTTTTTTCAAAACTTTACGTTTTATAGTTTCGGAGATAAGGGGGGGGGGGAATGGGTAAATTTTGGTATATTTTCTTTAATATCTTTTTAATTAATTTTTTAAAAATATGAAAAAACATATTTGTGTTCCTCAGAACGAGACCTTTCATTTGATATATTACATGATGAGTTTGAATTTTTTTTTATTTTTAAATTTTTATTTAATTCTATAATTTGCCCCCCAAAATTAATATTAATGGTTTCTCCTTATTTTTCCTGTAAAGTTCGGGCAACGTTCTATATTTTCTATTTTTTTCAAAATTTTAGGTTCAGTAGTTTCGGAGATCAGGGGGGGGGAACGGTCGATTTTTTTAGTTTTTCCCCCAGAAGTACCCCTTAAATCAAAATTTCTTCTTTTGCGATATGTGCTCCTGATCACGTCACCAAACTATACCTTCATACCAAATTTCAACCTTTTCCGTCCAGTAGTTTAGGAGAAAATTGCTGTGATGTGACAGAGGCAGAAATCCTGAGTGATATTATAAGGGTATCCGTATACTGTATATACGGAACCCTAAAAATGTATGGTTTTAGGAAACCACGATGCAATTCAAACTTTTTTTTTGGATTTAAAATCGGTTTACTATTTCCAGGGGTAACCCCTACAAACAATAAACAAATTTTACCTCTTTGTTGGTATAGATTAATTCAGATTTTAATGCCATATTAAGGCTGTGAAACATTTGAATTGTTTGGAATATAGAGCTTTTAGTCTCAAATGATTATATATCCAAACAAGCATACAGACATCAATTCTACTATTAAGGGCTCCACTTACCTCATTCTTTTCTGTCATTCTTAACCGACGGTTAAAAATCTTACTGTAAAAATGTCCTTAAATCGAGGTGTATGGATCAGAACGCCATTTTTGCACGTCATTCCAATTTTTCGGGCGTTTAAAAACGACAGAGAAGAACGAGGTGAGTGAGGCTCTTTATATCATAATCAGATGAAACTTGTGCATATGCTACTAAATACCTCAGATAACATCTGTTCAATTTTCTTTGTAAAAATCCAGTGTAATCTAAAAACAAATTACGTTTTGGAGGTTGTACAAACAAGAAATTGATTTATACGATGAGTTGACGAACATCACCAACATACATCACACATAAAATGAAAGAAGTGCCTGTTTCAGTAATATATATGCGACCTAAACGTACAGCTTCCTGTTTGTGATTTACGAACTAATGCCGCTGTTATAAATTATCGAGTCACTTGCTCATGGCAAATATTTTTAAGGCCATCTAACGTGAGCGCACACTCGCAGACACATATACGATTAATTCTTTTTACGAAAACAAACTTGGGCTACGAACGGAAACGAGTGTCTCGATGGAGAAGTTTTAACGTACACTCCCTGTTGCTAATAACAAGTTCCAGATGTGTGGAGAATCGAAAATATTCTTTGTGTTAAAAAATATACAAGTATGAGGGGTTCAACATTGCGAGTAGACCGTGCAGCAGTTAAGACAGATTTGTTACCTTTCGAGGCATTCGCGAATACCTAGTTGAAATTATTTATTATAATACGAGATGGGACTAAAGAATAACGAGACTGATGTTGCAAAACTTTTCATCTAAAACTTATTACATATATTATCGTATAATACACATCTATCCCTAATCCCTACATCCCTCCGTTCAAGTGTTCTATTGTTCAAAACAGTAGAAATCTTCTTTTGCGACCGCCTTAATAATAACGAGTGTTTATTTTTTAGAGGTATAGAACTTTGAAATGGAATAAAACAAGGATATATTTTTTAAATTGACATGAAATTTACTTTATTCGAAAGATAATCTGCTGGCATTATAATCTGAATATGACTTCTGGCGTATGACCGCCACGGCTGGCTCGGAAGTAGTCTAATCTGGAGTTCCAATTTTCGATGACTTTTTCCAACATTTGTGGCCATATCGGCAATAACGCGGCGAATGTTGTCCTCCAAGTGGTCAATCGTTTCGGGCTTATCGGCGTAGACTAGTGACTTCATGTATCCCCACAGAAAATAGTCAAGCGGCGTTAAATCGCACAATCTTGGAGGCCAATTCACGGGTCCGAAACGTAAAACTATGCAATTATCAAACGTTTCTTTCAATAAATCAATTGTGGCAGGAGCTTTGTGACATGTTGCCCCGTCTTGTTGAAACCACAACTCGTGTGCATCATGATTGTTCAATTGATGAAGGAAAAAGCCAGTAATCATGGCTCTATAGCGATCACCATCCACTGTAACGTTCTGGCCAGCATCGTGTTTAAAGAAGTACTGACCAATTATTCCAGCAGCCATAAAGCACACCAAACAGTCAGTTTTTCGGGATATAACGGTCCATAAAGTGGATGGACACATCTAATTTCTGTGCACGATGGCGGATAGACTGATTCGAGTTTTCCTCTACGCTATGCTCTACAGCAGCAATGGATTCGTCTGTACGCACTGTACGACATCTCTGTGGATGCATATAATCATTTAGAGTAAACGTGGTGCGAAAACGTTGCATAGTTAATCGAATTAATTGCTCTGATGGACGATTATGTTGACCGTAAAATGGACGTAGTGCGCGATACGTATTTCGAACAGATCCATGATTTTCAAAATAAATTTGAACAATTTGGAAGCGTTGTTCAGGCTTCAGTCTATTCATGATGAAATACCAAACCAAACTAAACATAAATCACTTGAAATCTGACAAGATGGCCGGCGGTTAAAAGAGTGTTGTCAACTTAAAGTTCTATACTCTAAAAAAATATCTCAGCTTTGAAGATGAAAGTATTTTCCTCTTGTAATACCTTGAAAAACAGATAAAAGTTACAATACGTTGAATGCCGTAGTTTTAAGTCATCAGATATTGATGCCACATCATGTGTTCCACAAGTGCCCGTACTGGGGCTATTATTGTTCGTCTTGCTTATAAATGATATTATTCATTACTTTTATGTTTTTTTGGGCAATAACACCACAATAGAAATAAAACGACGTATATTGCAGGAATACCAAACGTTTCAAAGTCTATTCTGACTTCGTTGTCAGTGGCTTTATATTTATTGATGTAGATTGCAAAATGAAAATTTGATTTATGACATTTAAAATTGACATTAGAAAATTTGTTGTTTTTAGATATACAAGTAGCACAAAAAATTCTAAAGATCATGAATTATAGTTAACCAGCTTTCAAATTAGAAGAATTTGAAAGAGTTGTCTTTAGAATTTATAAGTGGCGTTCCTAGGTACGACTTTGTTATAAGATAGCGCATTCGCCAAAAATGCGATCAAAGAATTCTATTGTTTCAGTGATCCCATTAACGTCATAAGGGAAAACCTAGGAAAAACCTTATGAACTATCCCGATATTGGGTTGTTCAAAAGGAGGTTACCATTAATAATTTCTTCCTTAATTGTCGGTAACCTTTATTCATGATCTTTAGAATTTTTTGTGCTACCTGTATATCTAAAAACAACAAATTTTTCTAATGTCAATTTTAAATGTCATAAATCAAATTTTCATTTTGCAATCTACATCAATAAATATAAAGCCATTGACAACGAAGTCAGAATAGACTTTGAAACGTTTGGTATTCCTGCAATATACGTCTTCTTCTATATGCTGACGATATTAAAATCTACACTTTTGTACAAAATAAAAAAGTCTGTGCTAGACTACAGAAAAGTCTTGACAATGTGAGTACATGGTGTAAAAATAACAATTTGCCATTAAATGCATAAAAATGTAATATTATGTCTTTTACCAAACGGCAAACTCCTTTTTTGTTTGATTACACGATAGATGATAGTGTTACTTTATTAAGACCGAATAATATTAACGATTTTCATTAGAACATAGAGAATACTGTACAAACAGCTTATATTGAAAGTGGCATTTGCTCTTATAAATAGTATTGTGTACAATACGCTATCAAACTACCTTGGGTAAACAATTACAGTTAGCATGTAATAGCATTTTAAGTGACATGGCTGAATTACTCAAAAAAATTTAAGTTATTGAAAAAAAATTTAGACAATGTTCAATTTTAATAGCCAGAACGCTAGAAACATTATCAATATCTTCTAAATGAACTTGAATAATGAGATATTCAATAAATAAAAATAAATATATGCCTTGTTAATTTTAAAATACTTGAGATAATGTTGTATTGGATTCAAACAGTTTCAACAAGAGACAATCGTTTTTGATGGAAGTGTCTGTTTCAAAGTTTCTGAAATACCTAAGATCAAATATTTACAAGTCTGTTATCAAACCACTTTTCGTGAAACAATATAACACATTGAGAACGGAAGTTTTCGCGGGAAGAGTCATAGCTGATTCTGGTTTTTCCGGATTTGGACCGCGTCATATTAGTGTGTTAAGTATCCATAGCCCGTACGGGTGTAATAAACATTTAAAAACAAATAGTACGAGATCCGGCTGCAGAATTAGTGCACCCATAGAGTGTTTGCTAAAAACCAAATTTTTACGCATATTTGTGATTAGGATAATATTTATCTACCAGGTTGCCTATCAAAATGTGGCCGCTAATATTTTTAATTAAATTATTATTAATTGATTTTTCGTAAAAATTTTCACCGACTTTTTACTTTTTTTTCAATAAAATATCGTCCACTTCACGTCAATATATATAGATACTCTGAAAAATCACGGTTGCCGTTGCGCACTTGGCCGCACCTCTTCGCAGCCAGGTTAACATAGGTATGATTTTGTTACATTTATACACTCATAACGTACATTTATTATTTATATATCAAATTAAAGTTAGTTTTTTCTGTTTATTATGATATACGGTTGCCTAATTAAATCTGGCTGCAAATAAGGGTTGCCGGCTTTTAAAGATGGTATATATTAAAGGGGGCGAAATCATACCAATTGAGTGATGTGACAACATAAAATCGTGACTATCGCTCTAACTTAATACTCAGTAAGGACACCATGAATGTTATTTATGTGTTTCATAGTTTGTGGTTGTCACTTTGACGCAGTGTACCGCACGCATCGCGTAAAGCGCGTTTATATGGGACAGAGTTTTGGACTGATTTTTAATTAAAGGTTCAACTCAACGTACATTCCATCGTGCGGTAAATCTTTGAAACAAAAATACTTAAGTGCTACTGAGCCGGATTACATCAAGTTTAGCGCGGAAAATAATGACTGGCTGCTGTTAGATGGTTTTCTAAAACTAATACATTTTAAAAATGTTTAATTTAATTAACTTAAATATTTAATTAATATGTAGAAACCGATCTAATACTTGAATAAAATCAAATATTTTGTCAAACAGTACTTGCACAATCAAATTTTCTGTTACATAAGTAACCTTGGGTTTATTTTTCATGAATATCATTTTTTTGTAATTTTTAAATTTGTATTACTGTATGTATTTTTTAAATTTGTATTTTTTTGGAATATTTAAATTTGTCATTTTGAAAAGAAAGACATTTCTTTTGAAGTATTTATTATATTAATTCGTACCTACTATTGTTTGAACCGCGGGTTGAGAACACAGCATCCGACGCATGCGCAATGGCTTTAAACCGCTGTATAGCTGAGAAGCGCTATCCTCGTCTGACTGGTGATGTTTCGCGCTACCTGTCTTTCACTTTACCTTTAATCTTTACCATCTTTAACAGCCAGCAACTCTATTTGCGACCAGATTTAGTTAGGCAACCTTATATCATAATAAACAGAAAAAAATAGCTTTAAATTGATATATAAATAATAAATGTACGTTATGAGTGTATAAATGTAACAAAATCATACCTATGTTAACCTGGCTGCGAAGAGGTGCGGCCAAGTACGCAACGGCAACCGTGATTTTTCATAGTCTTTATATATATTGCCGTTAAGTGGACAATATTTTATTGAAAAATCAAATCAGTGAAATTTTTTTCCAAAAATTAAGTAATAAAAATTTAATTAAAAATATTAGCGGTCACATTTTGATAGGCAACCTGGTAGATATATATTCTCCTAATCATAAATATGCGTAAAAATTTGGTTTTTAGCAAACACGCGATGGGTGCACTAATTCTGCAGCCGGATCTTAGACTAAAAGGCTATACAATGAAATAAACCCAAAAAATTATGCGGGGTTGTAGAAGAATTTTAAAACTGTCATTTGGCTTTTGGTGGGTTCAAAAATTATAAAACGATCACCTTGGAGAAAAATCACAAAAGACCTCTGTTGCTCAGAGTGAATGAAAAAACGGTTTACGACTAAAATAGTGTTAAAAAAATTGTTTACACATTTCTCGACCAGGACACCACCCGACAACTTGACATTGAGTCATGATATGATATCTAGTTGTGTGGGCATTAGGCTTTCAGAAAAGTACCCGATACTATGAAGTATCGATACTTTTGTTTCGATGCATTTTTTCGATACTAGTCATAAGTAAACTATCGATACTTTCTATTGGATATCGTGTCCCTAGTCTGACCTATAGGCCCCGAAACGTTTGGAGATATGCAGTTATTTCGTGTATTGTGATTTTATTGTGCTGTTATTTCCCAAAAAGTCCTTATACTCTGTTTTGAGGTCTTCACGGCAAAAATTATGAACAAAAGTTAATCAAATAAAATGAAAAAGCAATAATTTCATTATATTAAAATATACGAGTACTAGTAATGTATGAGAGGTTGCAACTGACCACACTAGAATTCCTTCTAACTGAATATTTTCGCCAATTCATTTAGGAAATCATATCATTTATATCAATTCACAGTGACTGTTCTTTTCCTCTCGACTGATTCCATCGATCATTTCTGAGTCGCAGTTGATTAGTCATTGCGGTATTAACAGTCAACAAAGCTATTAGTCCAAATGGTGTAAAACACCAATACAAGTTATACTGTTATTGATTTTCACCTACCTACGCAAACTAACTAATGTCTTGTATCGAAACCGCAATTTTATGATTGAAAAGCGTCATAAAATTGATCAACTGTATCTAAATGTTTGAAATCTCAACGAAGAAACAAATATTTAAATCGGATTCTTAGACGGATTCCGTTATAAGAAAATAGAAAACTACCGCTTAATTTTCACGTTATTTTATGGTAGTCATTAACGACAACATAAAAAAATTCGGTTGGTAGAACGTAAAATCTTTTGTTCGGCGGCGAGCAAACAATCACTTTTGTTTTAAGCGAATGAGTGTTGGGGTTTGCGAATATAATTACCTTCATTTAAAACCCTCAGGATACTAGGGCGAAGCCCTTTGTGTTTGGGAACGGGTGAATTTAAACCATTGACGTCATTCTTTGTCAGACGCCAGGAACAAAATAAAGCACTTGAAATTAATTGAAGATGCTGTATCAAACAAAGTGCAAACTTTTCGTATTAACTCGGTGTCAATGGCTACTTCTGCTTGATTAGTTGACATAAATATGATTGACAAATGTTTAGAAATTATAAGTATAAAGGGTAACGAAGTTGAATAACGGTATTGTTTTTAATTTGCCTAACGGACGGTCTTTAAACATGTAAGTTAAGCAAACAAATTATATTTGCATATACCTAGCGAAATTTCACTAGTAAGTAGTCTAAGCGGATCAGATCATTTTAAGCGTTACTTGCAAAATCAGGACTAGACTTGTTTTTCCAGAAATGGGTTCTAGGTAATAGCTATTATAACTATATTATTCTTAGGACGCCTTGCCAGCAAATCCTGAAAAATTATTTATTAACAAATAAGATGAAAATTAAAAAAAGTATGTGCATATACATGAGGACTAGTCTGGAGAACTAGATTAAACATCGCAATTGTAGGACTAAAGATCAACAACAAACATAAAGAAGATATTAAGTCATAAAAAGGAATAACTAGCGACGTCGTTCTTAAACTAAACAGTGGGTATAAACTGAAAGTAATAGTAAGCACTCACCACAGATCACCCTGACGAAGAAGTTGATTTTTTCTATGACGATGTCAAAACTCGAATCAAAACCCGAATCAAAAACAGATTTCACGATAATAGGCCAGGTATAAAGTCCAAGGAATTGGAACAAGTACTGGTAAATTCGGACTTGGAAACTTCAAGTAAGAAAAGAAAATTGAGGATCCCAGAAAATTTAGCAAAGTTCTAAAAAAGGTAGCCAAAGCATTAGAAATAGAAAATACAGGGATAGCAGATATTAATGAGCTAAAGCAATAATAGTAGCACTAATATAATCAACAAACCAAATAGCAGAAACAGAATAAAATTAGTTCTTACTCCAGATCATTAATATAAAAAATGAAAGAATTAAATAGCAAAAACATTAGCTATTAGGCTTCTTCGCCTAAGAGATGAGACACGAAAGGTCAAAAGCATCCACAATCCACCCTAAATATCGTTGGGTTAACGTGAAACCCGAATCTCAGTTTACTGCTTCGGATTCAGGACAAAAGCAAAGAACTTTCGGGTCTCATCAGTTAGGGGAAGAAGCCTAAGAGCAAGTGGCTTTATCTTACTTGATATTTCTAGTAATTTCACACAATATGGAGGACACTTGTCTTTTCCAAATTCGGGAGGACTTTTGTATTTTCCAAATCTTTAGCAAAAACATATTATTACAGGAAATTAGTGTTGTAAACTCAAACTCAAAAATACTATTACTGAGATGGAGAAAGGAAAGGCACCTGGAAAGGATAGCATATTAGTAGAGCCTGTCAAGACAGGAAGGGAAGTACCTCTTGTAAAGATTGGAAATCTATTCAACATGTGCCACTTGTGCAGCATAAACCCAATTGAATGGAACAAAATTTTAATGATAGGAAGGGGATCAGACTGAAATCCAGAAATATAGATCAAGCATTTTTTGTCATATGTATACAAAAGTTTTACCAAAGTAATCATTTACAGATTGGAGAATACATATTGGACCTATACAAACCAATAGAATGAACTTCGTCCACGTTTCGGTACCAATGATCACCTTTTAAGTGAGAAACCTAATAGAGAAAAACATAAAACACAGAGGATAAGAGAACTCAATTGAATAATCAAGGCTCTCACCCAATGACGTTTGGATATACCTGCTTAATTTACCCCAAAAATCAACGGCAAATACAAAAAAAAAGTAATAGGTTCCCACTGGAGTGAGGTGTCAGATTGCGGGACCCACAATGTAGCCGAAGCTTTCCACGAAGCTTTCCTGAATTCGCTTTGATACTGTCCTCATTGCTGATAATCTACACAAAGCTGAAGTAATGTTCAATGAAGTAGCACAAGCAAACGAATCACCATAGATAACCAGACATAAGAGATGCAAACGATAATTTATGGGTCCGAGACCATAAAACTCACTACAAACCGTCTGAATAAGCTAAAAATATCTAACAGTATAAATAACTAAAAATATAACGGAGGTATTAAACTTGTCCATATAAAGTACAATCAAATTCGAAGAAGAACGGGGATAGAAGACGCAATAGAGAAAATAAAGCTCAAATGGTGATGATAGATGGACAAAAAAAATTATTGAGTGAAGACCCCGTGATAATAAGGCCAGGATAAACTGTTCAAAAAGAGATTTTTGTATTTTTTGCACTGTGTTATTTTACAAATAAACTTATAAATATTCAATATATCATTATAATAAACTGTAGTTAATATTTTACTCTTAACAGTCTTTTGATTTAGACAGAATAGTAGTAGTAGCACCATGTTATGAATTTTTGGCCAAAAATTTCACGAACTGCTATTATAAAGTCATTGGGGCTACGACACGAGCTACTTCTTGTTAAAGCCAGGTTCTTTAGTAGAAGCGTGAGAGACAGAGATTGAGATAGGGATGGAGATGGGGAAATACATGGAGATGGAGAGTTGGAAATGGATCGCCTTTCATTGACAGTGACGGATCAGCGTCTATGAACTTCATAAAAGTATGGACCAATGATTCCTTTCATTGATAACGCCGCCCATAAAGTCATTTTCGATTAAATCTCGAGTTAGTTAATATCATTCCAGAGTCTACAGTTTTGGCTGTTAACGTGACCATTCAAATGGAAGCGTGCCTCATCTGGAAAAACATGACATTTAAAGTTCAGAAACTTCTTCAGTATTTCGTCAGTAAATTGGTCATCCAATACATGTATAATTTGAAATTTGTAAGAATGTAATTGTAGGCCCTTATGTAGAACGCGACTTAGAAATATGTGAGCACGTTATAAGAGATTACAACACTTTCATGCTGACAGGTCAGGTTGATCTAAAACAAATGATCGTACACGCTCTATAACTCACGATGTTGTGGGTCGGCCGAATTATGACTGCAACAATGTTGAACCCTTTGGAGCTTAATTTATATTCCATATCTTATCTGGACAGATATGGAAACTTCTTCCTTAGGTCTGGTATCTTTTAGTAAACCACTGTATATAATTGGTAATTATTGTCAACATTTTAGTATTTTCATTTTAGTTTTATAATCTTTTTAGTCACTTATAAAATTTATTTCAGTTTTATAACGCTATTTTCTTCACCACAAAGTCAAAAAATATATATCGTATGTATCGCGCTACAAAGTCATAAATGAACTAAGCATCTGCCCACCACAGCTATTTTTTTGGAACCTAACTTTCAAACATACATAAAATACTTTAAACGACATCTCAATATCATTCAGATTCAAATTTGTTTGTCACGAGAATTCCCACATGTCAGATGAAATTAAAATATAAGATTTTATCAAATGAATATTCGGTTTTTTACGAGAATTGTGAAAAATTTAAACATAAAAAGCCAAACAATGTCATTTTCGTGTGGAATATATATGACGTTAAATAATGAATTTCATTGTGTGCGAGTTTTATGACGACTATGTTTGATAGACTTTATAGTCTCCAGAGAGTCTGGAGGATGATATTAAAAGGAAATAAAAGCCTTTTCACAATTGGTCGTAAATATGTTAACTTATGTTTATTCCCCAAGTCTTGATGGAAACGGAATAATCAAACAAGTTGGAAGATTGTATTTTGAATTTACATTTCGATATTATTAAACTTGGTCTTGTTTTATCGCACATTTTGTAAGTGGAAATTATGGATTTTGTGACCCTTGTGTTCCATATGGATTGCGTCAGAAGGATGAAACTAAGAATACTATAAAAATAACTAAAAAGATTGAATCATTGACACTGAAATTTTAAAAAGTACGAATTTACGCCACTTAATATGACGTGACATAGCCCATAAGTTATTCTGATCAGCAAGTCTTTATAGCTGATTTTATATGAAAATTCAAATATGATGGCATCTTTTGCGTAGCAGAGCTCAACTTTCTAATATATAACAATTTAGGGCACTATCTGTTAAAATAACCGTTGATCAAATTAAAAAAAGAGCGGCAGTCATTTGAGACTGAACGATGGAAGGGAAAGCTTCTTACGACATATACTTCCCGTCCCTCCTTATGTCACTCTCTCAGTTTCTCTTTCTTTGTGTCGTTCTTAGTAATGGATATAAATTTCAGTGAATTAAAATAATTGTCCCTATTCTGGTTCGACTAATCCTAATATTTAATTTAATTCTTAATTTAAATAAAATAAAAGGAACATAATATGAAGTGTAAGCTAATTTTAATTTTTAAATTAATTTTTTTTTTCAAAACGAGTTGATACAATTGCTCTTAAAAGAGTTACAATTATAATGTCCTGTTTATGGGCAGAGCGCTAGCTGCCAAAGTAATTCATGGGCACTCGAATATACGAGCATTTGAATGGGCCTGGAAAGTGGATTTTTGGAGTCTGAATAGTTGCAGTATGGATACTTGATTCTGAATTTGAAGTATTAGGTTCAGAAATTGAGTGCCACTCTGTCTCGTAGTTGTCGTTGACGTTATTGACTTGCCACCGGTTCCTGAGTTTGTGATGGTTTTCGAGGTCTTGGCACAGGTACTTTGTTATTGTTTGTTATATATTATGGCAGGTTTGGATACTTTCTGGTGTGGATCCTATTTATTGCAATGATTAAACAGTCAAATAAAAATAACCAATCACTTACGTGATCAATCGGAATCTAACGTAAATTTAAAAAAGACTGACAACTCTCGATATCTTCAATGGTTTTCGAGTAAATTGAGTTTGAAAATTACCCTGCTCTTTATTAGGCCAAAAATTACAAAAATATGTTTAACATGGCAAATAAAAGACACAACGGTTAACAATGTAAGTTATTGATAAACTGTCAATTAAGCTTTACAGTGTTTAATTAGTAAAAGTGGTGATTGTAAAATTTAAGTATACAACATTATCATAAATAGAGTCATATTCAAATACGGAAAGACCTTCCTTCTGGACAGGTATTTCAGAGGATCCATTAACGTTTAAGAGAAAATGGTTTCTTCGAACAAAGAGTAAATAATCATCGTGGTAGAGACATATTTGTAAGAACACCGGTGATGGGAGAAAATGTATTCTAGATGATGTATCGAGCAGTTCTTGTAATTTATCTTGTTATTACTAATTTTAATCCCATTATTTTCTATTTTTTTTACATTTAACTATTGTCTGAATTAGTAATTAGTTCCTTAATTAGTAGGTGTAACTCTAAATTTAAATAGTCTTAGTTTATGTCCTAAATTATTTATTAAATGATCGGATTTTTCATAACTGCTATTTATTTAAATAATGTTACTGAATTGTTAAACTCAATTCACTCTAAAAATTTGAAATAGAAAAAATACGGGCCGAAAACCCCTTTCACCAACCTAAATAGGACGTTTATGATTTGCATCGCGAAAAACGGAGCAGCACATCTATATATAAATAGGCAGAGACAGAACGATTAGGTACCATTTTCTCCTCTGTTTCGCAACCGATTTTCTTCATTTTTGTTTTGTTTAGTACCTACTGACGACCTTCAGTGCAGAATGCTAATATTAATTTATAATATTGGTTCATTCATTAAATAAAATATAATAAAAATTCATTTTTTATGTCCATAATGTCAACGCCAAACAACTGAATGAGCCGCCGCCGCCAAACTCAAAACATTGAGTAATTATATATAGAGGGACCAATGTGTTATATACTTAGAGCATGTACTTCGGAAAGTGGCGTGCAAGCGTTGTTATTGTTTAGTGGTTAAGTAATCGGTGTATATTATAATTATACAGGGCGATTCCAGATAAATTAGAAATCATTTTTTTCGTGGGTGGCATATAAGCATTGCATATATAGTGTGTTTGAAATATAGGGTAGAGTGCAATAATAACTAATAAAATAATTATATTGGGAAGCCCATTAGCGGTTGAATTTGCAGGGTTCTTGGAATAGAATGTGCAGTAGAATTACAGTTATACAGGGTGGTGCAAAAAATATTATACAGAGATGCATATACAGGGTGGCGGAAATGGAAATGCAACATTTCGTAACCAATAAGCAGTTGTATATATAGGGAAGATGAAATATAGGGTGAGAGGAATTATAGATATACAGGATGATGATAGAAAATGTCAGAAAAGGAAATGATTTATAGAGTAGCCCACGAAGAGATCCATATATATGATGATTGAAATATAGGACGGAGAAGAATTATTACAGAAGATAGTTAAAAATTTCATAAACAAAAAGAGTAAATACGGTGGCTCATTGGCAGTGGCTTATACAGAATGGTTTACAATGTTCAAAAATCTTTATGCGTGGTCCATAAGCAGTTGCATATAGAGGGTGGTGGAAATATATAATGAGATGGAATTATTATAATGAGGATTTTACTAAATGTTAAAGAATTGAGTGCAATTATAGCTATACCGGGAGGTTAGAAAAAATAAATATGTAGGGTAGTTCATTAGCGGTTAAATTGTTGTCATATTAAATTAAGAATTACGATTTTGAACACAAATAAAGTCCTATGAATTACATCTGAAAAAAACTTGAATTTCGTTACTTATTTGTAGAAGCGAGATGTAAGACCGACATCTAGGATTTTCGAGGAAACTGTCACACAGAGATTCCGAATCTGGATCCGTTCTGTGTAATAGCTGTTCTCCCTAAAGTCCTAGAATTGGTCGAATTTCGACCACTGGGCGACAACTAGTCTATATATAAATAGGCAAAGACAAAACGGTTAGATACCATTCTCTCCTCTGTCTTTCAACCGATTTTCTTCATTTTTGTTTTGTTTAGTACCTACTAACGACCTTCAGGGCAGAATGCTAACATTAATTTATAATATTGGTTCATTCATTAAATAAAATATAATAAAAATTCATTATTTACGTCCATAATGTCAACGCCAAACAACTGACAGTGCCGCCGCCGTCAGACGGTCAAAACTGAAAACATTGAGTAATTAATAATGGAGCGATCGCTAGATATATTCTTAGAGCATGCACTGGAAGTGGCATGCAAGCGTTGTTATTGTTTAGTGGTAAAATAGTCAATGTAGTAGATCAGTATTGATTTTTCGGACACCTTGCAGTAACTTTCATATTAAATATTCTGTTTTTAATGTGAATTTAATTATTTGATTAATATATTATTATCACAACCTTCCCGAAGGTGTTATTTCAATAGATTTGTCAATATGAGTGAACAATTTTGGTCATTACATCTATTTCTCCGATTTCTCCACAACTCTGTTTCTTATAAAAATATACTTTTTACAATTTCATGAAATTGGGTTGAATTTCAACCACTGGGCGACCACCACTAGTGTTATTTAACGTAAAAAGTTATGAAAGACCCATACATTTTTTGTGTTTATTTTCGACCGTTTTGTCAACAACAAAAAAAAACCGTTTTGTTTGAGTCCTTTTAGGCGCAAATAAAGGTGCATTTTAGGGCACATGTTAATACAGACTTTTTGGATTATTTTAATGAGTTTTGTACAACAGAAGTTTGGAACCCTATTTTAGAAACACCCTGTATAGGGGCATATGAACGTAAAAGTTAATTCTCCATATAAACAATTACAGTCTTAACAAATATCAGTAAACTCAATTTTGTTCACTATGGCATTTTTTTTATAAAATTTATGTGACAAAAAATATGTTGTTATCAAATTACAAGTATAGTGATACCTATAATGCTAAGTGTAGCATGTTGATTTTCTTAGCTGATGATTTGTAACATTGTAACCAATTTACCGGCGGTTGATTGAATCCATTCCGATTCTATAAATAGACGGCAATCATATTCGTTTTATTTTGACAAGTTTCCAAGATTGCAGAAATCCTGCCGTCTCCTCAGCTGGTTAATGATAAATTCTCACCCGAGCGCCGATCCTTAAATCAATTTCGCACCACTCCTAAACCTTGTAAGTTAGAATAAAGTTATTTTAGAATACAAGTACCGGTTAAGGTATTAGCCGCTAAATTATAAACTATCGTTAAGGATTTTTTCCTCTCTTTTTTCAAGGAACATTTAATAAGGATTATCCGTTGAAATACCATCATAATCTCTTGAGTGGTTACAAGTTACGGTCGCGGGAATTCTTTAAGCAGATTACGGAGGAAATGTTCCACAAGCATATTGTTGGTCAGACTGCAATGGTTAATCGGTTTTTTTTTGTTTATTTACATGGTGGTGCTATAAAATATATTAAAGAAACTTTTAAGAGTTAACTATAAGCAAATAATGTAATTAAAAAACTGAGTATCATCTTGTTTTCTATTAGAAAACACCTTATAAATAACGGGTGTCCCAAAATTAACACAATATTTGAATTTGCCGCCATTTGTGCAGTAAATTATTGGCAACACTGAAAAAATATAATTTGACAGCTAAGAATTTAGGGTTAGTAAAAATGGAGCGTTACACCATACAATAACCTGTTTTCATTATTGAACAAGATTTCAGAAATAATTTATATTGAAAATATATATATATATATATATATATATATATATATATATATATATATAGGTATGTGGAACTTTCACTTCAGACGCCACGGAGAGCAGACCAAGCGGAGAACGACCTAGCCGACGATATCGGATACGAAGTAGTCCGGAAAGGTCTAAACCTGCAGCCACCCTTCGCGTTGGAAGAAGAGGAAAAGCCTCATGAAAATGCCAAGTGAGATTTTGGCGAAACGTCAGGGGACCGTTCCTTTACAGGGACAAAACTTTCAACGGACGAACACCCGGACCATCAAGAGAGCTACACATAGTTCCGTCCGTGCCAACACTTGTTTTCAAACATATATAAGCTAAAAAGAATAGTCGGAATAGGACAATAAAAATAAACAGGTTGTTAAATGCTTGCCAACGTTTCGCTTTATTATATTCAAAGCTTCATCAGGGCTAAAAACATCCAGTATACAAATTACATAAATGTTAAAATAATATACAAAAATGTAAAACTATGCATAAGCCATTACTAAGTGAAATAATAAAATTATATATTAATAAGTTAGATGAAAAAACAAAACAAAATTATTAAACACAAAAATTGAAAAATAAGTATGTGGTATAATCATATCATAATTACATCAATGAGATACAAGCTTGGTTAGACAATGACATACTTCCCAGGACATTCAACATAACAGGATATTCAAAAAAACAACAGAGAAAGAAAAAACATAATATGTGTGCACATTATCTTTCATTTGTTATTGTTTACCGGGTTAAAAAAATGATAAACGATCACTGGCATTTACAAAAGCAACCTGTTTATTTTGATTGTCCTATTCCGACTATTCTTTTTAGCTTACTGACACTAAGGACACTAAGAATTTTCTGATATATATATATATATATATATATATATATATATATATATATCAACTTCGAGGGCAGTAGGACTATCGTATCTCTTAACTCTCTTAGGGCATCTACTATTCGTGAAGCAATTGAAATAGAGAAAAGACTCCTCTGTCTAAACCGACGCGATGATAGCTCTCACCTTCCCACAGCATGGACCTCCGTAATTGCCACATTTAACAAAGCAGACACGCCCACCAACACCCGACCAATCACAACACAGCCTCATCACGTGATATCCCCTTCTAACCCACGCTAACTATAAATAAAAGAAGCAGAGCAGACTCAAATTCAGTTCAGTTACCTAGTGACTCTTGTGGAGTAGGCAGATTGAGGCCCCGACTCTGAAACTTTTTTCACCTTTGTCTCTTGATAATGGCTCCAAAGCAGGAGTCGAAACGTCGAGTATATAATAAATTCAGACGCGGTTCTCACCCGGAACCTAGCCTTGTTCATATATATATATATATATATATATATATATATATATATATATATATATATATATATATATATATATGAATTTATGAATATATATGAATATATTCATATATATATATATATATATATATATATGAACTAAACCATTATCAACAGAAGTGAAAAGAGTTTCAGAGTCTAGGTCGGTTATGTTGTGATTGGTTGCGTGTTGGTGGGCGTGTGTACTTTGTGTACTTTGTTGAATCTGGTAATTACGGAGGTCCATGCTGTAGGAAAGCGAGAGCTGTCATCGCGTCGGTTTAGGCAGAGGGGTCTTTTCTCTATTTCTTTAGCTTCGCGAAAGTAGATGCCCTAAGGGAATTAGGAGATATGATGGTCCTACTGTCCTCGAAGTTGATAGAGTGTCCTGCTTGGATATGATGATGCGCGAGAGCTGAAGTCGTATTTTTTTTTGCGGACTGACAAAGAATGTTCATATACTCGATGGTAGACGCACCTGTTGGTACGACCGATGTAGCTTTGTGGGCAATCCCAACATGGAATTTCGTATATATATATATATATATATATATATATATATATATATATAAGTATATATTTTCTTGATAGGTCGTTATATATATATATATATATATATATATATATATATATATATATATATATATAAGTTGAGTGTATATTTTCTTGATTTGAGGTCGTTAAAAATGAAAGGCTTGTATTCATATGTGTTTTAATGATAACGTTTCGGCCATGTTTTTGGCCTTTTTCAAATCTATTCTAAAATTGTTAAAATTATTTGTACATTTAAGAATTTATAAGATTATAATTTTGACTTACCTACAGCGTTAGTATTTGTAGAATCACACTTTTTTTTATTTTTAAGTTAATCATTTTACTACTTGACACAAACTAAAAACTAACATTGTGTGTCCTTTCGGAGACAACGATATATACTAATCCCAAACTGACCTGTTTGTTCTTTTCTTCTTCTTTTTCTTCTGTTAAAAGAAGATATATATATTTGCAAAAGAAAATTGGAGTTTTTTAAATAATAATAATAGCGTTTATTGCCTATTTACCGAGCAATTTTTTAATGAATTATACGCCAATATAAGTAACATTTGCTTGAATCAAAGTGTAAAATTACTAAGAAAATTTATTTCTACATATATGATGTTAATTGAACGCAAAACGACAAGCGTCTTTCAAATCATGTAAGTTGCATGTAAAAATGTTATAAATATTAGATAGCTTGTTTGCACTTCTATACTTTAACTCTGAAACAGTTGAGGAGTGTTGCCCAAGTGTTGACGGAGTGTGGCCTGCTTACAGACACAGTGGTCCAACAGTGGCGCAATTCTGGAGTTGCCAAAGTGGTGACCGTTTTTCCTAGGTTTTACTTTATAATTTTAAGGGGATCACTGAATCAACAAAATTCTTTGATCGCATTTTTATAATAGTCTAATTCCTCCAATTTGAAAGGAAGCTTATTATCATATGATGTTTAGAAGTTTCTGTGCTACCCAGTAATATTGTTACGAGAATTCATCTGACAGCTGGTGCAATCGGCCATCAACCAATTCGTGGATGGGACATTATTCCGATACTTCTGGGAATCCGAAATGTTTCGTCTCTCAACAAGCCGACCACTGCCGTTATTGGGAATTTCCGTAAGGCTTCCAGAATATGAAAGAGTTTCAAGGTCTTACCAGAAAATACGGACAGAAATATATAAATACGGTCAGCTGGCGACAGGAGGCATTCTGTTTTCGACGGTCGTATTGTATAATTAAGATAAAATGTAAATTCTGTGAATTGCGTTAAAGTATAAATTAGAGTGAGTTGGACTGTGTTTTTAAATAATCCATTAATTGAACAGAACCCGTGTGTGAAAATAAAAACATTACAATATTATATTAAATTCTCTTAGTTCCGTCATAAGTCAAAAGTTTTGTGATTATTTTAAATTTTAGAGTGGTGCTTTTTCATAGTTTCTTTATCATTAACAACGTGGTCTGACCTACACCTCGAAACGTTTGGAAATAAAATGTAATTTCGTGAATTGCGCTCTTATTTCTCAATAAGCAGTGAAAAATTGGCAAAATGTGCCACAACTATCCTCCAGGAATAATACAGGATTTAATAACAAGTCATTTCATTGGAAGATAAATGGATATTCAAATTGCTCAACTCGTTTTTGTATTACACAAAAAAAACATCGGTTTCAACCAAATATCACCGATGAAGATCGTAAATGTCTGGACAACCAATAAAACTCGTAAAAAATGAAATACAGTTTCTAGCACAAGGGTTAATTTTCCGGCAGTCATAATCTCCACATGAAACCGAAAAACCGGCTTTTTATTAATACGTCCCGTATGACAAAAAGAAAAATAATAATAATTTCCAATGATGATAACGGATCCCAATCATGCAGCTGGTCGTTACGTGATGTCGAACCCTCGTTATGTCGAACATATCTGTCGACCTTGTTGCCGCGAGGACGAGACGAAAAAAAATAATTGGATTTTCGATTGATTTCTATTCGGTGAGAGAGAATGACAGAGAGAACGAACTCTGCCGGAGTCTGTTTTTGCCTTCTTCATCGTCGGATCAACCGGCCCCCAAAACCCAACCCACTGTTCGAATAATTTCGAGTTGGTGATGCTATGCTATTCACATCAGCTTCATCGCTTCAGAGCAGAATGAATTATTTTTTGTTTTAACCCTTATACATTATTAATGTCCCTTGATCGAAATCGTTTCCAATAGATCGTTGTGTTGAATGGTAATAGGCGGAGATGATTTCAAAGCAATAACGGAATTATTCAAAGCTGTACTAATCAGTAACTTTTGGAATTTATCTCACACAGATAGATAGATTAAACAAGCGTTAAAAGTCAAAAACTGGACTTATGAACCAATAGCGCAAATCTCAGAGCATTTCAGGATTCAGCATTTAATGGGTGATTAATAATGAATTCTGTCACTTAAACAACTCTGTTGACAGAACTGATGGTATGTTTGGTTTAGTTTGATAGTCGCAGCCCAGTAAATACTGGAATTTCCTATCAACAAACAACACTTAACAATCTATCAATAGCATCAAATCGCGCGTTTGAAGTATATACAGGGTGTGTTTTTTTTGATGATCAGTATGGGAATTTCGGAAACTAGAGGAGATAGAGCAATGGTTAAATTGGGAAAGATGTGCAGATTTACTGGCCCAATTTAATGACACTTTCGGATTTTTGTAAAAAGTCATGGCTTACTAGATATTTTGAAAAAACGAAATTCTGTCGATTTAGTCAAATCCCTCTATAGCTCCTTTGTTTTTGATTTTATCCTCGTTTGCGTGACAGCTCTTTTTTTTAATGGAAACCATAGTTGGCTATGACCTCAAAAAATCGGACATTTTTAGAGCTTTTCAGCGATAAAATACTCGATATAGTTATTCATAAAAATAACGGAGTTATGGATGCTTTTCTCTCTAATTTTCACTTTTAACGTAGGTAGCCATGAAAAAGATTGTTTTCACTTTCACTTTTCCTCATTTGAGAGTAATTCCATTAGTAGTGCTGAACTGACAGTCGATATTGACATGTTTTCGTGATAAAATGGAATATTCTTACCAAGAAAAACTGAATATGGTGGAATGTTATATCATATGCCATAAAAATTCAGTTCTTGCAGCTGAGGAATACTTTCATAGATATTTTAATCGTCGTCAACCTGCTCTATGTACATTTAAGAAGCTTTACGATAGTTTACGGAGATACAGATCTTTTACTAAACCACCAAAGGAATGTAATCAAATTAACGAAGCAGTACAAATAAATGTTTTGGCAATATTGCGGCAGAAGCAGGCACATCTCAACCAACTGTAGTTAAGGTACTGAAAGCGCACAAGTTCCACCCGTACAAACTTTCATTTTCTCAAACTTTGCATGCTGGTGACGAACATCGACGTATTTTGTTTTGTACATGGTTTAGAGACATGTGCCTTGAGAATCCACAGTTTCCATTAAAGGTGTTATGGCCAGATGAAACTAGATTACTAACTGCGGTATGTTCAATAGACACAATGAGCATATCTGGGCTAAAGAAAACCCTTTCCATGTAGAAAAAAGACGACCCCAGATAAAATTTGGTTTTAATGTTTGTGGTATCATAGGGTCTACTATTCTGGGGCCTTTTATCTATGACAAAACACTTACTGGTAAGTAGGCTTGGGTCGTTCGTGAATGAGTCGTTCAAAATAAACGACTCTTCTACATGTGCCACGAATGAGCGGCACAGTTACGTCAAATAGCTCGTTCAGTTCGCCATTAATAAAGTCAATCGGGTCGAGTGAGTCGAGAGTCATAGGATGTGCTAAACGTTCAACGTTCAGTCACGAACTAGACTCGTTGACTCGTTCATCGTGCAATCTTTCGACCGGCACAGTCACCTCGGCTCGGAGCAGTGGAGAGAAAAGAGCCGTCAGCGGTCTGGTTCATGAGATGAAAGGTATTTTAAAATTTGGTCGGAAGGTTTTATTTTCAACGAATCGATGAATGGGTATTTTAAATTTTTATTATGACAGGCACTAAGGCACCGATTTGTTATTGTTTTGCAGTATTTTTGTTATATAAATTTCTATTTGGGTTATAAGTAAGCATAATAATTTTATTTGTTTTTAATGTTTAGAGTTTTTTTCTTATTTTTGTTACCAAATAATACAAAAATAAAAATTTTGTATTTACGTAAATTAATGATCTTTAAATTATGACACAGCAAAACTTTAATATTAGTTTGAGCAGTAAACTAGACAAGTAGAGACATTATATAAATCTGCCTAAGGCTAAACGGCTGTATTTTAGGAGATCGTTCAATTGAACGACTCATTGTGAACGACTCGTTGAGTTGAACGAAATGAGCCGGCTCACTAAAAAGAGTCATAAAACCCAACGCTACTGGTAAGCGCTACTTGCATTTCTTGCAATACACTTTTCAAGACATGTTGCATAATTTGAATTTAAGAACTCGTTTAGAAATTGCGTGGTTTCAACATGATGAAGTACCTGCTCATAACTCGTTATTAGTAAGACAACACTTAGATAATATCTATCCAAACTCTTGGATAGGAAGAAATGGCCCACGCGAATGGCCACACCGGTCTCCCGATTTGGCAGTTATAGACTTCTAGTTAGGGGGTGCGCTAAAAAACAAAGTATACAAAAGAAAGTATGAGACAGTTGGTGACCTAAGGGATGCGGTATTACAAGCAAGTTACAGAACTTTGGTATATCTATGCAGAAACACCTCAATAAATAACCTAACTAAAGCAAAAAAGCACAAATATACCACAGCCTCTGCTTCTTTGAATTTTCTCACCAGAAATAGAAAAAAATTGCGAAGATTAATGAAATTATTGAATGTACTGAGGTGGAAGACACTGCCAAGCTGAAAGTATTAATAGTCAATAAAAAGTAAATAAAATACCGTTTGCCAAGTCACCAGAGAATTTTATGTACGCACATAACAGCTGTATTTTGAAATGAACGTTAAATTTGGACTATTGGTGGCGATCTATTCACAGTCAGAAGGCAACAATAGAATAATTTAAAAGAAGCTGAATTAAGAAATCTAAAAAAGCAACCACTAACAAGAATAAACTATCCTAATACAAAGCAACACGAAATTCATGTCAATTATATTTTGTGTTAATTTTTGGGTTAAGGTTAAGGCAAGAAAAGAGTCCCTTTTAGCCATATCGGTACCTACGTAGGTTTGTTCATTATAACTTTTTGAGATTTAAAGATAATAGATTTCTTTGGGTTCAACAAATATTTTATTTTTATACTGGTCATTTAAAGCTACTCTTTCATGTGTTATTAAGCCTAGAAAATCAGGAACCGTAGATTACCATCAAAGAAGGCTAACCCTGGGCCCGACAAAAACCGCTTTTTCTATACGGACAAATTAGCAGAACAAGGAATAGGAGCGGGGATTGTTGTCAAGCATGATTTCGGAAAGACCAGAAACGAATATCGACAATTATGTAACCTTTTCACATCTAAAAGAGCAATTGTATACCAATGGTGTCCAGAGCATGGAACCATTTGTTGTACAGCTCAAATTATCAGCAGTATAAGGTCGCGATAACAATTGGACCATTTTGACTGTCATTTGACCTTCAAGGCCATTTGCCAGATCAAATTCACATCGACCAAAAGATTTCTCGCTCGATACTCTATAATTCAGACCTCTGCAATTTTTTAAAAACTTAGATTTTCAGATATTTTGGGAAGTTTCCACACTAACCTGAACTTTTGACTTTAATAGACTTTACATGGCATTTCTGAATATAAAATTCCTGTCTTTTCAATATCCGGGATCAATATTATTTTCTTTACGTTTAAAAAGTTGGCATAACCTTGATAAGATATTGAAGGCGATCGTCAAAGGCTGTCCCAACATTTATTGTTTCTGGATTTAGTGAAGATCAAATGTGAGGTTAATGATTTAAATACAACAAAATGATTTTGTTAGATAACTGTTAAATTTCGAAAAAGTTTGTTAAAATATATGTTAAAGTAAAACATTTGAATATTTTTTGGCTTTCCTTTCCTTTCCTTGTGTAAAAAAATATTTTTTGTTTGGTGAGTTATTACCCAATGTGAAATATATTTTACATGACTTCTCTATTCTGAACAAGTCTCAAATTTCGTGCAAGCACTCAATTAAAGGAAAATGCTTTCAATTTTGTTCGTTAAAGTTTGGAAAAATAGCCCTCTTGATTACCAACACACCCTCTGACATGACGACTTGATAGAGATGGAACGTTTGGCAAATAATTTCCCGAAGTATTTTTGATAAAGTTTCTCATTTCCGTTCCGCAAATCGAACAGAGGGTGAAATCTGGGGAAAACTTATGTAATATAATCTTTTTGTAGAGGGTAGGTATATTAAATTATTCGAATTTCTCTGCAGTTGATGAAATTTTTAGTATAATGGATTGGGAGAAAAATGAGATTCTTACGAAATTGGGCAAACAAATTAACCCGTCAAATACAGAAAAAAAAAACAAATGGTCAAAAAGAAGACATACATGGTGTGTCTAAAGAACACTTAAAACTTTACGTTGATACAATATTCTCATTTTATTCGTTCCTAGTGCATCTTTACACCAAATAAGTTCGGCAAATATAGTAATGTGTTTAATAATTCGTTTTAGTGACCTAGTTCATCTAAATCAGTCAAAATACTAAACAAGACTATATGTATAATAGTGCAGTCACCAAATATTCTGAGTTAATTCTTCAACCGGGGTGAATGAAGTTGGGAATCTCATACCCGCCGGTTTGTAAAACACTAAATATTTCTTAACTGCGATTCCTGGAACTCGACAGACTCAGTAGCTCGAGGGCATGGTGCTGGGAGTAATTTTAAGTGAGAGTAACTGTGTTTCGCTGGCGGCAGAGTGAACTACAGGTGCGCAAACATAAAGCGGGTACATCATATCCGACCTCACAGTCGGTGTAAGTATTTTGTGTTTTGGTTATATTTTAATTTTATGCGTATATTAATCAAATTCCCTTGTTTGTGGAGGTGTTAACTCCAAAAATTTCTTAAGAGCAAAATCAGAGATGGCTTGCTCAAATTTTAGAAGAATTTTCCAGTGATGAAATTGGCGGATCAGGGAGTGATGGAGAATTTGATGACTGCTCTAAGCGTAGCGAGGAAAGTGAGTCGGAACAGAATGCAGATTCTGATGTAAAGGAAACCCAGAGTCACATTCTACAGTCGGAAGATATTGAAGTGTCTGCTAATGAGCTACTGCTAAGGATGGAACTAAATGGCAAGAACACTGTCATCGAACAAACACCCACACAAGATCGAAATATTAGCCGAGATCAACCAGGTGTAACAGGTGCAGAATATGGATGTTGGACACTTGGCATTGCAGATCCTATGTTGAATAATATACTCTTCTATACAAATAATGTGATAACCAATATGAGGATTGTGTGTTACCTTGGTAATAACAAGAGCACATGAAAGACATTACTTTGGAAGAGATAAAGTCGTTTTTGGGACTTCTGTAGTTAGCAGGTTTGAATCGCTCTAATGGAAAGAATCGAAATGATTTGTGGTGTACTGATGGCACTAGCATAGACATTTTAGATGTATAATGAATCTATAGCAGTTCTATTTTCTGCAAAATTTTCTTCTAATGCGATTTTGATTTTTATGTTATGTCGAACCTAAATTATATGACAGATTCATTCTTTCATTTTGTGTTACAGTTGATCTCAATTTCCCAAATTTTTAGATATTAAGTCATAGTTTCAAAATATAGTGGACTCGTTCGTAAAAAATACCAAATTGTTTTATACAGACGTATAATTATTTTGATAACTAGAACTGGGTTATATTATCTTATTACCTCATTACCTATTAGTCTAAGATCCCGTCATAAAACGACCTTCACCGAGATGCTTATTTAATGAAACATATTTTATATTTAATTTAATATGTCAATAAATATAATCCATATGGGTTGCCTAGCAAATTTCAGTCCAGAGTATGTTTAATTAATAATTTAAAAAATATATTTTTTTAAACATTTCACCGGTATGATTATTAGATAAATTCTATACCAATCGAAAGTATGAATCCCATAGAATATGCAAACGTTAGGTTGCCTATTCTTTTCCGGTCATAACTATCGGGTTGCCAGGTATAAACAGGTAAATCTGTACTAGCATTTTGCAACGGTCTGTTTATTGAATGAAATTTAAATGAAATTAAAGATTATTTTATTCTGAACACGGTGGTATAAGGTTGCCTGCGAAAAATCAGTCCAGAATTGCGGTTGTCGAATTTTAAAAAGTTAAATATTGCTCCGAGTGAATGTGTGCGACTGAGAGGTCCCAACCAACCATCCCATGCGATAGAAGAGGACACAGCATAGCAGCTGTTTAAAGTCCATCCATTTAAAGAAAGAGATTGCCCATGCTATTTGGGCTTGGAAAAGAAAAGGGTAGCGATAGACTCGTATATACTATGCATTATTTTGAAGTAGTTTATTATTAAAATTGAGAAATAGTTATTTAATTTTTTTTATCAATTAATTATTTATGTGTATATTTTTTATGTGACACTAAAGTATATATACATCTTTAGTAAAAAAGAAGGTTATAGTGATACATATATAATACTACCCTAATTAAAAATATTGATTCAAAAAAATTAAAAAAATTTACTACATGCAAATTATAAATCTATAAATGTAAACAGAGAAATTGAAATCAATTGAAACTATTGGAAAAAATTCAAAACTCATAAAAGTGTTTTTTTTAATCCGGGTAATCTTGCAAATTTTATTTTTATTATAAGAAGACACAATAAAAAAACAACAAATAAAAAATTACTTCTATTTATTGTAAAAAATTAGAAATACATTTTTTTTAAATTATTCAGAATCCGTGTCATCGGACATAAAACTACGATCTTCAACTTCTGAATCTTCTTCATCATCACCCTCTGTTTCACCTTTTTCGACAATGTCTTCTATCTTTAAAGGCGTAAGATCCCAATGAATGGTACTGGTTTTAAATATTCATCTAAGAACCATCCGCAGTTCTCAGGCTGAAGTTTCACGCATATTGGATCCGTTGCATTGTCACATGAAATTTACGAAAATAGTTCGTAAAATTTTCTGACACGGATTCTGAATAATTTAAAAAAAATGTATTTCTAATTTTTTACAATAAATAGAAGTAATTTTTTATTTGTTGTTTTTTTATTGTGTCTTCTTATAATAAAAATAAAATTTGCAAGATCACCCGGATTAAAAAAAAACACTTTTATGAGTTTTGAGTTTTTTCCAATAGTTTCAATTAATTGCAATTTCTCTGTTTACATTTATAGATTTATAATTTGCATGTAGTAAATTTTTTTAATTTTTTGAATCAAAATTTTTAATTAGGGTAGTATTATATATGTATCACTATAACCTTCTTTTTTACTAAAGGTGTATATATACTTTAGTGTCACATAAAAAATATACACTTAAATAATTAAATGATAAAAACAATTAAATAACTATTTCTCTATTTTAATAATAAACTACTTCAAAATAATGCATAGTATATACGAGTCTATCGCTACCCTTTTCTTTTCCAAGCCTAAATAGCATGGGCAGTCTCTTTCTTTAAATGGGCGGACTTTAAACAGCTGCTATGCTGTGTCCTCTTCTATCGCATGGGATGGTTGGTTGGGACCTCTCAGTCGCACACATTCACTCGGAGCAATATTTAACTTTTCAAAATTCGACAACCCCAATTCTGGACTGATTTTTCGCAGGCAACCTTATACCACCGTGTTCAGAATAAAATAATCTTTAATTTCATTTAAATTTCATTCAATAAACAGACCGTTGCAAAATGCTAGTACAGATTTACCTGTTTATACCTGGCAACCCGATAGTTGTGACCGGAAAAGGATAGGCAACCTAACGTTTGCATATTCTATGGGCTTCATACTTTGGATTGGTATAGAATTTATCTAATAATCATACCGGTGAAATGTTTAAAAAAATATATTTTTTAAATTATTAATTAAACATACTCTGGACTGAAATTTGCTAGGCAACCCATATGGATTATATTTATTGACATATTAAATTAAATATAAAATACGTTTCATTAAATAAGCATCTCGGTGAATGTCGTTTTATGACGGGATCTTATACTATATTGTTAAATAATATATTACAGTAATAATAGTTATTTTAAAGTTATTTTAGTTATAAATATCGACAATTCTCTATTAGGGTATGATATGCCCACTTCACAGCTAGTGTAACAATTTTTCACCTCATTCATGCCGGGTTAACACAACAGGTAAGTCCCAACTTGATGCATACACCGTACATTAATCGTGAATCGCGTGCGCAATAGTAAAAACAGGACCCCTACGATCCATGTACGGTGTATGCATCAAGTTGGGACATACCTAACTAGAGCTAACAGTGAGTGAAGCCAGTCTGTGGAGGGAAGTGTATGCGACTGGATATAGCGTTAAACCCGCCTCACATTTCGTCACTGTCTTTTTATTTAATATCACTCCAATTTGTGCAACGGCGGTGCAGACCCCTAAGCTTTGCCTTAAACAAAGTTTATTGTTGGTCTATAATGTAACTTAGCTATAAAAAGTAAAAACAATGTACTTACTAACCAAAATCGTGGTCATGTGAAGTAATTAAACTGCTTACCTGAAACAGAAAAACCGGATTAGCATCCCTGTTATCTAACAAAATACAGCAACCACTACGAAAAATATTCATACCTCCATATTTTAATGCTAAATCGACCAAAATGCATTGAAATATTTTCATGTTCATTCCCGCCATAAAAAGTTATGCAGATTGGATCGTTTTATTTCTAAAGCTATAAAAAAATTATAATAACTCTTACAATTACTTGAAAACCAACCGCATTTTTTATATTCTGGTACAACAATTAATCTGTCATCTTCTCCATATCTGGTAATAATTATATTAAATTAAATACAATTGCAAATAAAAACAAAATTATAATTAAATCCTGCAAGTTACTACTTTTTACCATCCATTATGACCAAATAAGAACATAACGCAAGACTGAGGACACAACGACCTGTTCTTCTCATAACTGGAAGTACAAATGAATATAAATGAAAAAACAACCGAATTGGTTCCGATAACATTGGTACCAACCAAGAATAACGAACCCCACTCGAGTACAAACGATTTGCATATTGGGAGACGTCAAAGCATTAAAAATTGACCGAAGTTCAGCCATTTAAAATTGGGAGGAAAATATTGTAGTCAAAGCAAAGACCGCCGAAATTTTTTTATTATCCAGAATAAGCAGCAAAATATAATTTTCTATTTTTGGGATATTCATTGAATAATAAGCCCTCGCCCTTTGTACTTGCCCAAAACTATTTTTTAAATCATATTTCAGGTGTTTTTTAGTAAAATTAATACACAAAACGCAAGTTTTTTCTGATTGGTAGCATATTATAAGTAGAAAATAAAAATTTAACTCCGGTATTATTACTTTGTTCGCCAGACCAAACAAAATATTTATTCTAACAAAATATTGTCTTTATAAAGTTGTTGTAGACAAGCAGGGAATGAGTGCATTTTCTTATATTTACCCTAATATATTTTAAAGGAACCGTTTTAAATTTATAAAAAATATACACTTTCATTTTCCACACATAGACTTTTTATTTTATCTGCTTCAGGATTCGCTTGATTTTTATAAGAATACATATGTATTTAATTTTCTAATTTGGCCTCCAAAAATTAATATTAGAGTTTTATTTTACTAATAAACTTTCAGAAAAGCCTTTTATAATCTACTGGCTGAATTTTGAGGCTCTGTAGATTGGAAAATAAAGGGCAAAATAGGTCAAGTTTTAAATTATAAATTATTAAATCTGTTATTCAAATTATTTAAAAATACAAATAAAATATAGTTTTCAAAATATAAATAGTGTAGTTTCTACAGTGGGAATTAAGTTGATGTTTAATATTTTTGTTAATATCTTTTAAACAAAAGATTTAAAAATATGATATATTTGTAATTCACATAATGAGCCTTTTATCTGATATATTACATGATGCGTTTGAAAACTGAATTTTTGTTTTCCATTTAATTGTATAATTTGTTCCTAAAATTACTATGGGGTTTTTTAATTTTTTTTATTAATTTCAAGTGAACCCCAGTACCCCTAATTATTTTCAAAAATTTATGTAGTATGGTTTCGGAAATAAAGCGAGAAAAGAAAATTTTTCATATATTTATGTTAATATCTTGTAAACAGTTAATTTTAAAAATATGAAAAATATATTATTGTATTCCTCATAATGAGCTTTCATTTGATGTATTTTTTTATTTTCTTTTTAATTCTATAATTTGGCCCCCAATATTAATATTAGGGATTTCTTCATATTTTTCCTGTAGACAAAAAAAATTAAGTCTTATAGATTGGGCAATAAAGGGACGAATGGGTAATTTTTTTAAATATTTTTTTAATATATTTTAAAATACTCATTTTTAAAAAAATCAAAACAAAATATTTGTATTCGTCATAATGAGCCCTGTGATTTGATATATTACATGATGCGTTAAAAACAATTATAATTTTTTATTTTCCATATAATTCTATAATTTGACCCCCAAAATGAATATTAAGGGTTACTCCTTATTTTTCCAGTAAAGCTCAGGTGAGGAGTTATACCTCAATTTTTTTTGAAAATTTTCCAGCTTATGGTTCCGGAGATAAGGGGGAGGGGATAAATATTTTTTAAATATTTTTGTTAATATATTTTAATTAATTTATTTTAAAAATATGAAAAAAATATATTTGTGTTCCTCAGAATGGAACCTTTCATTTGATGTATTACATGATGCGTTTGAATTTTTTTTTAGTTTTTTAATTTTCATTTAATTCTATAATTTGTCCCCCAAAATTAATATTAATTGTTTCTCCTTATTTTTCCTGTAAAGTTCAGGCAACGTTCTACATTCCATATTTTTTTTCAAAATTTTAGGTTTAGTAGTTTCGGAGATCAGGGGAAATGGTCGACTTTTTAGTTTTCCCCCTAAAATCAAAATATCTTCTTTTACTATATGTACTCCTGATCGGGTCATCAAATTATACATTGATACCAAATTTCAACCTGTTCCGTCCAGTAGTTTAGGAGAAAATTGCTATGATGTGACAGAGGCAGAAATCCTGAGTGATATTATAAGGGTATCCGTATATTGTATATACGGAACCCTAAAAATGAACAAATATTACCTTCACCTGGTGATTTATTCAAAAAATGTAGTTTGTATTTGAAATTTGGAGGAAAACATTTATATTCGGTATCAAACAAATCTATAATTTTGATGGTATTTTTCGATATTGCAATCTGCTAATTGAATGATGGACAACAGCTGAGTATTTAGTTTTTTCTCCAAAAGTGGAAATTATCTAAACCATTTGCATAGAAATTTGTTACTCAATAACTTATCTATCATACATATTGACAAAATTTGTCTATTTTTAATCGACTGCCAAAAATATCAAACAGGCGTGATTTTTTTTGTATGTATGTTATATGATTTCTTCTCCATTTGTAAACCGATTTTAATAATTCTTTTTAAGGGAAAACTGTTGAACTTTTAGTGTGTCACAGATGTATAAACTTAAAGTTTTGTATTCTAACACTAATTCTTTATTTTTTCACTCAACCTGTTCCATTTCATTAAGACAATAAAAATTAAAGACCATATATAATTATTCAGTGATAATAAACTTATTTAAATTATATATTTTATTGCTGTTTTTGGCCTTTTTCAAATCTATTATGAAAAAACATTTTTAAACTTAAAAAACACAAATTTAAAATATAAATTTGACCTAGCTAGATGGTGGGGTCTTTAATCCAATTTATGATAATATTTAAGTTCAATTTTCCACAATATTGCATGTCTATAGTTACAGACCTGTCTGTTTGCATACAATAGAGCTGACAGATGATTTCCGGAAATTAGTGAACCAATACTATTAAATGTCATGTTTATTTCAATTTAAAGGAATATGTTATATATCTGGGCATTGTATAATGATATTTTATTGAGATCATTATGTTCTGTGAATACTGTACACAGCGTGTGGTATTGTCAATTCTTGTAGAAATATTTAAAGAATGAAAGTAAACATTTTACTTGGGTAAATACCATGTTTTATTTTAAAATGATTTGCTAGGATTTTTCATATTGAAATGTATGATTTTTCAATATTGTCTGGTTAGTTAGGATTGTTTTATTCTTTTTATCATATTGATTGCTTTTTCGTCTGTTTTCAAGATATTGTGATGTCTGCCCAATGTATGTTACATTACGATCATTGCATGGAATTTCACATATTACTTTTTTTATTCGAGATTTTTGTTTTAAGATTACTGAAGTAATGCGATAATAAATTTTGGCCTTTATGACTAGATGTGATATTGTATTTTCTAAAATAATTTGAAATGATATGAATATCCATCTAGATATGGTAATGAAATATATTTTTGGTTCTGTTATTTTGAGTGTTACTGTTGTAATTTATCATTTCGATAGTATAGTTTTTTTACAAATCAAAAAAAGATCTATTTGCTGGGACTATTATAATATAATAACTGATTTTGTGTAATTTGATGACTTCATTAAAAATTTAAAAAACCAAGAAGGCTTTAGAGATATTTAAGTAAATAACAAACAACAGCGGCAAATGTAAAACAACAATTTTTATCATTTTCCCGACCAAAATTACGAGTCATTCTACTATATTTTCTTTGGTAAGCTGTACAATCTAATATTTGTCTAATGATTTGTCTTTGGTTTACAAATGGTCTGCCTTGCGGTCTCACGCTTCACTTATCGCTTTTTAACAGGTATGTAATTTTTAAGACGTCCAGTTCCATCAGCATTAACTTCACACGCTTCAGCGAACGTCACCGGTCGAAAACACAAATCGATCTTTTTTTTTCTGAATGATTTCAAATGATATTCTAGAATTGCTTCCTGCTTAAACGGGAGATTCTTCTCTTTTATGTGTAACGTAGGATTGTATGTGAAGTTGTTTTAAACAATTATTAGCGTTTCTTATATTTGCATCTTGCATTGGTAATTCTATTAGAAGGTTCAGTTCTAATACTTAGTCACTAGTTTATCATATTGTTACGACAATTCATCTGATAGCTGGTGCAATCGGCCATCAACCAATTCATGGAAGCGACATTCTTCCGATGGTTCTGGGAATCCGAAATGTTTTGTCTCTCAACCCGAGGCTGTCGGCTGCCGTTAATAGGAATTCTTCGAATTCCCTTGAAGCTTCCAGAACACATGAAAGAAGTTTCCCGATGGTTCGTTGACTTACCAGACAATTCCGAGAGAAATATATAAGTACGGACAGCTGGCTATGGGATTCATTCGGTATTCGACGGTCGTCCTGTTAAGATAAATTGTAAATAGTTCTGTGAATATAAATTGTGTTAAAGTAGTGGAAATAAATTAGAGTGAGTTGGACTGTGTTTTTAAATAAATCCAAGAACGAACTGAACCCGAGTGTGAAAATAAAAACATTACAATATACTATTTTTTTAACAGTAAACAAATTGCAATGAATTTTCTAATATTACAGTGTTTTGTTTCTAATTTCCTAATTATCAGTGATAAAAATGTGGAAATAAAATAAACAGGCGAACACTTTATAAAAGTTCTTCTTTTCATATTTAGGTTCTTTCCAGTCTGTAACTCTAATATATATACTCTCTTCGAGGTGTCATTCCTTTGTACGCAAGACAATATATATTATATATAAATATAATATATATTGTTTCTGGTCGGGAGCCTTCATCAGTTGCGCTTCCCACAATTGAATGTCCTCTCGAACACTTCTTTATGCATTTGATGCATTTCCTTAAATTTAAATATATATATATCGTGATGATTTATTCATTTTTCAATTATCTTCCGATAGAACAATGCTAGCAGGATGCTTCTTTCTGATTAAAAATTGTGGAAGAAGCTAAAATAGCAATAAGTTAAGCGAACATTCATTTGAGTTCTAGAATTAGAGCAGATAGTTATTAGTCTTCTAAAGATGACCCGGAGGTCATTCGAAGCTCATTTTCAAGAGAAATAAAAGAAATCCATCTTTTGCCTGACCGGATAAAGGAAGTTAAACTAAGTCGTTGGATACTTAGCTAGAGTTATGGGCTCAAGAATTAGTAATAGTAACCACTTTCAAGTCAGTCAGACTTCATTATCCTTAAATTAAAACCTACTATCCGTGTATACTCTCCTGTAAAAAAAACACAAGTCTATTAAGACCCACACTAATATTTTATCAGTGGTAAAATTACTTTTGTTGTTGATCAAGTCTCTTTTTTCCAAGTCATTATGCTCACCTTTGTTTCCTCCAAATTTCGTATTTTTTTTGTAAAAGATAAAAATAAAAAACCTAAACATGTTTTTTTGAATTTAACACAGAAATTTTGAGGTTATGTGAAAAAATGTACACACAAAAGTTGTAGATATTTTTATTCCTTAGAACTTTACTATTTAACTTTTTCCCATAGGACTTGTAGTTTTGCCGAAAAATAAATGGTTGTTTGAATACAGTGAAGTGGATGTTGACTTGAAGAAAATTCATTTTAGCGATGAGGCACACTTTCATCTCACTAGATTCGTCAACAAACATAATTGCCGCGTTTGGCCAAATGAGAATTCAATACTGAGATAATAAAGACAGCTTAGCTATCAGACAGATAGTTAAAAATGGCTCTGCTTTGAAGTTTTGTCAGCGATATGTTATAAAATTAGAAACGGCAAAATAATAATTAATTTTCATCTCAAAGTACTGGTTTCGTAAAGCTAGAAACCTTCACTTGCCAATATCTGTCACTCTAATTTTAGACCTACTCTATCTCCTATAGAGAAAATTTTGGAAAAAGTTATATTTAAGCAAATAAATGAATACGTAGAAAAAACATAATTCTTATGGACTATCAATCAGGTTTTCGGGCAAAGCGTTCCTGTGAAACTGCTTTCCAGTTAACTGTTAGTAAATGGAAATTATTAATAGATGAAAATAAATACATCGTAGCTATCTTCTTAGATTTGTCGTGCCTTTGAGACTATAGACATTCAAATTCTCTTAAAAGTTAAAGCGATATGGGTAAGCTGGCAAAGTATACTCATGGCTTGAAAACTATTTACAAAATAGGTCACAGAGAACAAAAGTAAATGGTTTTTGCTCTAGTGAGATACCCCTGTTCACTCAGGTGTTCCACACGGCAGTGTGTTGGGACCACTGCTATTTATTTTATACGAGGGTGAATCAAATATGAACCGGACTTTTGTTTTAAAAATTTTATTGGTACGATCAATACAAATTTTAATACATATTATTTTTCTACATAGTCTCCTCTCTTATGTATACATTTTTCCCACTGAATCGGAAGTTTTTTAATACCTTTCTCAAAGAATGAAACTGGTCGTGTCGATAACCAATTGCGCACAAATGTTTCTACAACTTCGTTGTCCTCAAAGTGGTGGCCTCCCAGTTCTTCTTTAAGTGGCCCAAACATGTGGTAGTCACATGGCGACAAATCAGGACTGACATGAATTATTTGACGAATTGGGAATTTCTTAATGTATTTGCTGATGATACACTGATTGCTGTCTGTGATGAAAGCCTAGAAACAGTTGAACTTACAATAAATAACATTCTTGATTTGGTACTTAATTACCTTAATAAAAACAAATTCAAAGTAAATATTAGTAAAACCAAAGCAATGGTAGTAACTACACCATAACAAATATAGACAAATACAATTAAACAATATTAATATTCATATTGGTAGTGAAGCCATTAAAATTATTGAAGAAGTCAAATATTTGGGTTTTGTATTAGATACTTGTTTAACACTTAAATATTTTCAATATATTAACAAAAAAGACTGTAAAAAGCTATTTTTCTTTAGCCGTTTGTGTAATAAATTGTCAATAAAATCATCCATTACTGTACTGTACAATAGTGCAGCCCCATTTTGGTTACTCTGCAACCTTGGTAGGTTTGATAGAGGCTAATAGTATTGGCTCATTGCAGAAATTACAAAACTGAGCCATGCGTATCATACTCAGAACTAACCGATATACGCCTATTAGTATAATGATCTCCTTAGTTTGTATATTCATCATCATCATCATCATATGGAGCTATATTCAACCAATTTTTCATAGTGTAGCCTCCCTGAAGAATTGAAAGATTGCAGAGGAACTTGAAGAGCTGTGGAAATGGAGAACTTAAGGTCTTGAGAAGAGACGAAGAAGAAGAAGAGCAGATCTTAACTGTGAGAAGGACTGTATTGAAGAAAATTGAAGATAGGTGGGCAAATGGTGGATTTTACTAATTGAAATGAAGAAGAAGATGAAGTCTAGGACTGAAGAATGGAAGAACCGACTCGAAAGATTGACAAGACGAACATAATTTTTGCAGTTTTTATCGGGAACTCAAGGCTAGAGGTTGAGGAATTGGCCTTTGTATATCTAGACTCGTAACGGAATGTATTAATGAAGCGAAAGCTGAAGAGCTGATCGGAGACACTTAAGCTCTTGAGGGAACAGATAAAGAGCTTAAGGTCTTTTTGTAAGAAGAATTGTCTCGAAGGATTGTGAAGACGAAGAATATTCTTAGAATTTTACAGGGTATATATGATTTTTGCCATTTACGTCAGAGACGACTGTATCCCGGGAATTGTGTCATAATTTTTTATTAATGAAAAAAACCTTGACTTGGCTGGGATTCGATCCCGGGTCCGGTCCGCTATATCAAGCTCCAATTTTTATACAATTGTGTGAGCTGGTGGACATTCCCACTAGGCCACCGGGTGGCAGTTTTTATATTCGGGTTACCTATTTAACAAAGATTTTCTATTTATAATTCAGTTAAAATACTTCGAAGGTTTGTGAAGCCTAGGAATAACAATTGCAAACCACCAAATAGATGGCGAATATCGTAGTTGTGAAAAACTGCGAAACTGATCCAAAATATCTTCCACCAACGGGAAAAAAAAAGATGTACTTAGTAAGATTTAGTAGATGTTTTGATGATTTTCAACATTCTAGTTAATTTTTAAAATTTTGTATTACATAAACAATTTATTTAATTATAACGTAATATCTTTTACACTGTTTTTACAAACAAGAATTCCATTTGATTACCTCCATGGCGAATGTTAATAGCCTGCCATGCGAATCGGTAGGAATAGTTGGCAAATATTTTCTCAACATTAAACTCGAATATTACAAACACACTTCATACCGAGAATAAAATAGCTAACGATCGACTTCCGAACAGACCTGTAGAAAAACGAAAAAAAAAAATCGAAAGAAATCAAACGTTAGGCGCTTATAAATCTTCTCGCGACTAACGAGTCCGGATGACAGATGACGTATGTATGTACCTCGGGGATCGCAACAATCCCGGTTGCTCTCTCGTCTCAAAGTTTTCTGAAGCAGATCAAAAGATCAGCGAGAGATAACGAGAGAAACATCAAAAGGATGTTTTTGTTTAAACTCGGTGCTATTCGAATATATCAGCACATGTTCTGAATATCAAATCAGCCGTGAAACACGGCCGGAGAATGAGCAGAGACAACAATACGCGCATCTGAATGAGCTTTTTCGGAATTTGTTATTTGTTATATTAGGACAGAGCACAAGCTACTGATACTGTATTAGGTACGTAACGTGCAATTTGTGATCGAAGTTGTTCTGAGCGGGCTCGAAACACGACTGGAATATACTAAACGTAGCTGGTAACTCCTGATTGCATTCTGTTTGAGACGGAAAAATAAAAAAATGTTTAATGCATAAAAGTATAACACATCTAAAATATAAGATAGTTCTGTTCACAAAATATACACCCATAGAATATATAACAGCATGTTAAAGAATTGTGAAAAATTCACGCCATCTAGTGACTGGACTGCACATAAAAATCCAAAAAGGAGGTTATCAATTCGTGCGATTTTTTTTAATGTATGCTCAGTGATTATTCAAAAACGGCTTGGGCAATTTTGATGAGTTCAACGGCATTGTATTAAGGATATTACAGAAAGGTACTATGCAATTTTTATAACTTTATTTCTGGAAAACCGTACTTCCAGAAAATCAGAAAACATAGTAATTAAAGGACTACACTTCAGTGAATTTCAATGTATCTACACCGTCTTCTTTAAAATGGCGCAATCAATTTGAATATTTTAAATTTTATTCCAGCTTGATTCCGTATACTTTTCTATAACGTAAAATATACTGTTTTTCTAAAAATAGGAAAAATGTGTGGAAGAAACGCTAAACATCAATGTAAATGTCAAATTTTCATCTTAAATATCTAGTTGTTTTTTGAAACAACAACTGTGGAATCTTTGGCTTCTATTTTTTTCTGAGTTCTTTGGAAATAAAACAACATTCAAAACAAGAAATACACTGAAATCAATTGTATCAAAAGGTAAACCAAATAACGTAACACAAAACTAAAAAAAATGCATTTACACGATTCCTTGCGAATGTAACAACTTTTATAATGGAGAAACGTTGAGACCTATAAATGTTCGAATGAATGAACACAAAAATTATATAAAGAAACAAGAAATCGAAAAGTCAAAAATTTGTGAACATGCCTGGAACCTTGGTACAACATACAATTTCATAATTCAACCATATTACACAAAGAAGAATACAATACAAAACGAAAGCTGAAAGTCTGCGTTAATTTTATTAAATTAGAACGATTGTATAGCTAGTACTTCTATAGAATTCAGCCGTTCCTGGTTACCCATAATCAAGGAAGAAATTAATAATGGTAATGTCCTTTTGAATAACCCTATATCGGGATAGTTTATAAGGTTTATCCTAGGTTTTGCCTTATGACTTTAATGAGATCTCCGGAACCACAGAAATTCTTTGGTCTCATTTTTAGGGTTCCGTGTTCCGTATATACAATATACTTATAATATTACTTATCACTCGGGATTTCTGCCTCTGTCTCATCACAGCAATTTTCTCCTGAACTACTCCACGGAAGAGGTTGAAATTTGGTATCAATGTATAGTTTGGTGACCCCCATCAGGAGTACATATCGCAAAAGAAGAAATTTTGATTTTAGGGGTACTTCTGGGGGGAAAACTAAACAAATCGACCGTTCCCCCCCTCCTGATCTCCGAAACTAGCGAGCCTAAAATTTTGAAAAAAAAAATAGAAAATATAGATCGTTTACAGGAAAAATAAGGGGAAACCATTAATATTAATTCTGGGGGGCAAATTATAGAATTAAATAAAAATTTAAAAAATTAAAATTTTTAAAACGCATCATGTAATACATCAAATGAAAGGTCTCATTTTGAGGAACACAAATATATTTTTTCACATTAAAAAAAATAATTTAAAAGATATTAACGAAAATATACCAAAATTTACCCATTCCCCCACATACATATATTAGAGTTTACTCACATTCGACCAAAATCATTGTTAAATATTTGAAGATGATATACCTACATGAATTTGCACATTTCTATCATTTTTTTCTACTATTTTTTCCTTTTTTGTGTACTTATGCAAAATAGTTAATTGACTACAATTATAATTAAGTAAAAATATTTCTTAAAGGATAATAATTTCAGTTTTGTTGTCTTACGATTCCAGTTAATGTAAATATACGACGCTAAGGCGCACATTCAATAAGCAAAATCAAATAACGATCTGTTTCTGAATAAAAAATAAAATTTATGTTTTCATGTCATCATACTATTACTGAATAAGTTAACAATGCAAATACATTTCAAGAACTCAAAACGCCAGTAAAAATCAAAAATATATAAAAAATACTTTGAATTATTAGAAATGAAATTTTCAAACTTGCGAATACCAAATAAATGAGTTAATATCATATAATATATTTTTTTAGCGTGAAATCTGAATAGTACGATAATGTGGATTATAATGAAGAATTAAGAATTTCGGAACCGATCAAAATTTGTTAGTCCCTTGATTAATTTAGTTTGTTTTTCGAGTCAATCCATCTTACGATTTTATCTCCAAGAAATCTGACGTCACTGTTTGTCATTGACAGTGTAGACATAAATTATGAATATTTTATTTCATTTTATGAATGAAGCAATATTGTAAAAATCATTCTGCACTTAAGGTCGTCAATAGCTACTAAACAAAACAAAAATAAAGAAAATCGGTTGAGAAATAGAGGAGAACCGATTTGTGCTTGCGCATTTAGATATAGATTTTGGTCAAATTAACATTTATAAATTGATTTACTTGATAAAGCTAGGAAGGAAAAATGGAAAGAAACCAATGAGAACCTAGATTTCACTCACTACAGTAGGCAAAGTTGTGATATCCTCAGAAATCTTAGAGGTACCGATCCCCCATCAGAAAGAACCATTAATACTGACCCCAAGCTTATTGCCCATCGACTCCAAAATATCCCGAAGAATGTTCCCCTGAATAAACAATTTGCATTACACATCAAAAGTGAGGTGAAAAATAATTTCAGTCGGTTACCCAAACAATCGATCTGGTCTCGGCCCTAATCCATTGAAGATCTGAATGAAGCCTTAAAGAAAATGAAACTGCTGAAAACACCAAGAGTTCATAACATTTATTTCGAATGTCTTAAAAATCTGGGCATAAAAGCAAGGATCTGGCGCACTAGTTTTTTTTTCAAATGTTCTAGATTCCGGTAACATCCCTATTGCCTATTTTGCCAAATATCCCTCAGACTAAGCTACGGAGACTGTCTGCTGCTATACGAGAATGGGACAAATCACATTAAATGAACCTTTTCATTCAGGCTTTCACTGAACATCTTAGATGGAAGTGATATATTGAGACTCAATAAGAAGTAGCCAACATGAGTTCAGCAGCAGCTGAAGCCTTCGAAAAGCCGTTGACAGGTGACGATCGTCCTAGGCACCAATGGTGTCGTTTGAATCGCTTCCGTACTGGCCACGGAAGGTGTTGTGACATGATGCATGAATGAAAAATCAAGTCCGGCATGCAGTAGCGGTGCCTAAAAACAAACTATGGATCACATTCTAAATGATTGCCGACTTAAGCGTTTTCCTGGAGGTTTGGGCTAGGCGCAAATTGAGATGCGTATAGCGGGTGTGACATGACACAGCACATCGCGAACTTTTGTAAGGTGTAGTATTGAATGAAACAAAGCAAATTGGCAACAAAGTGCGGCGAGGCACGACTCACGTCTACTGACAGGCGCATCCCGCTGTAGTTGAGACACAGTTTCTCATGCCGCGTGTGTGAACAGAGTGTCAAGTGTTTTGAAAAACGGCAAGATTAGACTTTAAGGAGGCGGTAGAGCATCAAAAAGTGTACTACGATACAAAAGATACTAATTATATGAAGACAAAACTGAAATATCAAACTTATTCGTTCATGAATATGACATTTTCCGACGCAATTGGGTACGAACTTCGTCTCAATATGCGGATCACCATGCGACGTGTGTGACGTGTTCGGCCGCGCCACTCGTGTCCTGTCACCTCACACGCGCTATACGAGTCTCAATTTGCGCGTTGCCTTAGAGAAACTGAACAAGCTTTCCCCAACAGCTATACATTAGCTACACGATCTATCAGTCATGGTTTGAACTTGACATACATTTGTATTTTATCTATTGTAATGTCTGTTTTTATATATGTTTGATTTTTTATACTTTTTTATGTATTGGTTTTATTTTTTGTGTTCTAACTTTTTTATATATTGATGTTGCTTCTCATACGAAATAAATAACATTTATACACAAATGTACTAGCAAACTATTTTATTGTAAATTATGTATTACGGATCTCGCGAAGGAATCGTTTTCGCTAGTGTACACTGCATTATCAAAAAAAACAGCAGACAGACAGAAGCCGTATTTACAAGGAACGTTTCTTTTTTTCAGTAAAATTTTAAGAACTCCGTAAATTTTACAATATTATACCAAATTATTTCCTTTGGGTCGTTCTAGTCGCATTCGATGAAATTTATGACTTAATTAAGCGAATCTCGCTTTTTCGAATATCATGTAAATGACCATAATAAATTCAAAAAAACTTGACGTTAAATTTTTAATCGGCAGTGAAGATACGTTTGTTTGGTGTTGGACTCAAATTACACGCGATAAGGTCTATGGAAATGAACAAAAAGAGGATTTATGAGGATTTTTAACCTCACTGACATATTAACAACGATACACAAGATTGAACCGGAATTAGTATTTGGACAAACTACACAGAACTAATTTTTAGATTTATACCAGAACAGGATTAACATACATAATAATTTATAGATTTATAAAATTTAAAGAAGCTATTGAGCTCGAGCACGACTAAACACAACTAAAAAGTCTTAACAATCATGTATTTGATTATTAAGTTATTTGAAATTATAATACATCTGGCAACCTTCTGCATGTACTGTAAGAAAATTCTACACTAGAAGTGAAATTTAATCTAAACGAAAATCAAAAAATATTTGTATTTTTCTGATTTTTTGGAAATAACACAATTGCTGAAAAATCTGTACAATCTGTTACAAATGGGCCAACCGTCTAAATCATACCCTGGTTTCAATGCATCCATATTTCAAGAAAAATCTCATCAACAAAATAAATCACTTACATTACATAAAAATATCATCACAATTATAAATCAATCCGAGATAATCCCATTAGTGCCTCCTACCCTTCTTTTACCTAAAAATTTCGAGGGACCAGATATTATTTCTTCATATCTATTACTCAATCACAATTTGTTGCGTCAGTGTGACAAGTTTAATAAAAGTGAGGTTTCAAAGTGTGTTTGTGAGAAAAAAACTAAATAAATGGAGTCGCCGCAAGGTAAGTAACATTTGTTTTGTTTTTGTTTTTTCTCATCCTTGAAAAAGCCCCTTATAAGAGTGGGCGAAACGTCGGAAAACTTTGTTTATATGTCGGTTTAGGTTTATAAAATAATAAATATAACAGAATCAGCTGTTCTGCTCTTCTTTTTCTCCATTTCAGGCTTTTACCTGTTACGGCATCCATGTTTTTCTTGGTCTATCAATACTTCTTATGCCTCTATATTCATAATTCAATACTTTCTTAGGAATTCTATCATCTTTCTTCTGTAATTCTTTTGCTTATGCTAAAAATGTTCGGTCACTTCTTATACTATCATTTCTTATTTTGTCCAAACGTGTGCAACCTTTAACTCTTCATAAGAATTTAATTTTTTGACTTTGTAATCGGTTTTATCTTTCTTGGTCATTGATCAGGTCTCGCTAGTCTGTCTGGTTTATGTTTAATTGTTCTAGTTAAGTGTTCCATGACAAAGTTTTAACCGTAATTCAGTTTGTGTTGTAGATGGATAATGCATACTTCATAGGGGTCGACTGCTATGATTTTGTATGATTATTTGACTCTAATTTCCTTCATTAATACGTCACAGTTAACTAATATTAATTAGACACTTCAAGACAAAGATAATGACATTAAAATATAAAATAATGTTTCAAGAATGCTTACATTTTTTCTTTAACTACAGCTATCCAAATCTTGTACTGTTCTAGTTCCTATACTGTATAATTACAACCTACAGTTTTTGTAAACACCTCTGACCTCACAATCTACAAATGACAGCCTGTTTTATGTAGTTTCGTCATCCTTACCTGTACCTGCCCTTGTTCTGTGTGGTACGACACTAACAATTATAAAACAGGCCAAAAAGGAAACGTAGGTACACCACAAGCATTGAAGTTTGCGTTATGAAGAGTAATTGATATTTTTCACAAGACAGTTATAAACCTATGAATAAACGATGATTATAACGGAAAATAATATATCTATTTTTTTTATAATTAATAGCCAAGCCTCAGACAAACAAAATTATTGATGCTCTGCAAGAGTTCTAATAACATAAACCTCTTAATAGCTTTACCACCTTCTGTGACTTAATGTCTTTCGAATTCTAATAAAACGCTCGTTTGTTTTATAACAATTAATAACGAACATTGCTAGATATTTTTTCGTAATTATATAATTATGAGATATTATGTTTATTATCATGTTATTATCGAATTAAAAATTATGTAGTGAAATTACCCAAGTAATATAGAAAGAGCCGAAAAAAAATAAATGTGACTATTATTTTCTGGTTGAAAAAATATATATGAGTAGATAAATACGGAACTGAGGTCTGTCGTCTTTCTCTTACTAATGAATCAACCACACTACTTAAATTAATTATTTAAAATTTTTCATTATGGCTCACTCTTTTCACAAAGTTTTTAATAGCAATAGTAATAAAGCATTTATTATTAGTAGAAATCGTTTACAGGGTAATTCATAATCATAAAAAACAGGAAAAATAAAATCGAAAACAAACATATATGACTAGATTTCAGGAAATTGGGAAACATTACATTTCAAAATAATAAAACTTAATAAAATCGACGAGTTTTTTTAAATACCTAGTATACGAGGATGAATCAAATATGAACCGGACTTTTGTTTTAAAAATTTTATTGGCACGATCAATACAAATTTTAAATACATATTATTTTTCTACATAGTCTCCTCTCTTATGTATACATTTTTCCCACCGAATCGGAAGTTTTTTAATACCTTTCTCAAAGAATGAAACTGGTCGTGTCGATAACCAATTGGGCACAAACGTTTCTACACCTTCGTTGTCCTCAAAGTGGTGGCCTCCCAGTTCTTCTTTAAGTGGCCCAAACATGTGGTAGTCACATGGCGACAAATCAGGACTGTAAGGCGGGTGTTCAAGGGTTTCCCAATGCATTTTGTTCAATTTTCCTTGAGTCAATGCAGCTGTATGTGGCCGAGCGTTGTCATGCAACAGAATCACACTTCGGATAGACATATCCCGCCTCTTTTGCCGATAGGCAAGTGTCACTTGTTGGAGTAGTTCGCAGTAATACTCAGCATTAATTGTACGGCGTTGGTGCAGAAAATCGATCAGCAGTACACCTTCAATCAGCTCGCGAATTGCGTAGATATTCGCATCATTGATGCTTGTCGTGGGACGGCGTGCATGAGGCTCATTTTCCACTGTCTCTCGGCCATCTGAAAACTTTTTGTACCAGTCGTACCCTTGGGTCCTTGAAAGTGTTTCATTGCCGAACTGTGCAGATAGTCGACACAAAATTTCAGACGGTCTAACGCCCTCCCGCGCCAAATTTGATAACAACACGTTGCGCAACAGACGTATGCACCTCTTGCTCTGACATGATGCTACTAACAGCGCATCGACTACGCCTCGCCAAACCGACGAACTCCTCTCTTCTTAACATCCCTACCTAACATATATCGAGACGTCACGCCACTCGAATTACCTACAGGGCGAGAAACAGAAAAGTCCGGTTCATACTGACTACGTGGCTTATTGATATTTTAATTAAAAGAAACTAATGAAAAGCAAATTAATAATGAGGGTTAAAACAAAGGTAAAGCATTAATTTTATTCAAAACTTAAATTAATTTGATGATAGTTTCTGTATTTACTTATATATATATATATATATATATATATATATATATATATATATATATATATATATATATATATATATATATAATAAACACACTGAGGTAATTTTCACTTATATTTATTTGCTATTAAAAATTGTTTCACCAGGTTACTGGCTTCTTCAGTTCTACTTTGCATTTTGAATGAACCTGGTGAAACAATTGTCAACAGTAGAAAGTCAAACAATCAGACTTTTTACTGTTGTAATATAAACTATTCATAATTAAAAATTATATACTTTTTAGTTCGGTGTACTACTAAAGCGTATTTTTTAGTTTTTTTAACTATAATTATTTTCTTTTTTAGTCTCATAACGATGTGTATAGTATTTATAATTGAAAACTTTGATTAAAAAAATATCTTTCGTTTTTCACTAAATTCAAGTTTATTGCATGTTTGCTTAAAATTTCTATTTCATTAACGCAAGTTCTACTCCTGCCAACTAGATGGCAAACGCAGCGTTAATAGACGAATTTGGCATTTAGGCAAAGTACTAAAATAAACTACTCTAGGATGTCGATTTTTATCCTGACAGTTGTTTAGAATCTTTTCATTAGATCTAAGGAACAATGAGAATATTATTAAAAGGCGGGGCTGAAATTTGTTTAGATAATTTATCAACAAATTAAGCCGAGATTAAAAAAGCATCAAACAAAGTATATACATTATTGAAGGGCGGGGCGGGAATTTATAAATAATTTAGCAACAAATAAAGCCGAGAGAGTAAAAAACATCAAACAAACTACTACAAAAAAAGTACACTAGGACGTCGAATTTGATCATGACAGTTAGTTAGAATCTTTCCATTAAAACTAAGGGACAATATAAATATTACTGAAAGGCGGGGTGGGAATTTGATTAAATAATTTAGCAACGAATAAAGTCGAGAGAGTAAGAAACATCAAACAAACTACTAAAAGAAAGAACTCTAGAACATCGATGGCTTTATGCCTCGTTTTACGGCTTAGAAGATCTATTTCCTAGAGATAGCCTGCAATGCATCACTACAGTGAAAAGACTAGATAGAGAGGGCAAGAGGCTATTTCACTTGCCACACTTTCTATTCTGAATGACCTGGAACGTTTGTAAATATACAGAAATTTCGTAAAATTTTAACAATTGGTCATAGATACTAGGTTTAACTGACTTTTTTAATATTTAAATTTCTCAATAAAATTCGTTTCCCCAAAGATCAGACCCACACCAATCGATTTCTATCCATCGAGACTTCCATCAAAATCGTTAGAGCCGTTTTCGAGATTTTAATTACATATGTACTGAATGAAATGGACATTTAATGTAAGATTTTTGAAATAAATAACGAATTTGAAATCAACAATTTTATAAGAGAAAATTAATATAAAATTGTAATAATGAGTACAAGAAGTGATAAGGGAACATTCATAAAGGATGGCCGTGAACTTTGACCTCCCCCCCTTGTTGTAACTTGTCACAATTTGAAAACCTCCCCCTTCAAAAATACGTAATAATTTTCTAGCTAATTCCTATTCTGTTAACTCTCATTGTACATTTTCTGTTTCCAAAGAACACTAAAAGCCCCTTATTTGGTAGCTATAAGGTTGCTAATTTATTATGGTAAGAGCAATTTTGTAACTCATAGATTCGAAGATAGTAGAGCTTGGAATCAAATTTAATAAAGTGGGTTCTATCATATTTAATTGTAATACGAGATTGCTTAATTTATCCTCAAAGACCCTACAGAAACTTATTATCGAACAATATATTCATATCATCTGATACTATTAAGATTTATTACCAAGTCTGTGAAATAACCTCAAGTAACATGTACGTATGCATATACGTTAGAAATCAAATAAATCATTTCTGTAACCCTTCCTCAATAAACGTCGAGAAAATTAAAAAGTTAACGGCCAATCCCATGGTGAGACGAATTGTTTTAATTATTAATTATACTGTAATAGTATACGAACATAAATTGCATTTACCACCTACATCATAACCATATGCAACGGCAATATATGTTTATTGTTTTGACAGATTCGTGAATTAGTCGTAAATTTCGATATTTCATTACCGACTGTCGCAAAAATTCCTTGGTTAATGCAAAATAAATTATTTCCTAATTGGGACACGATGAAAAATGCAGGTTACAGAAATTTACACATTAAGGAAAATATTTGACAGTTATTTGAAATTGGATACCATGTAATTGCAAACAAACCTTATGAAATCTTGTCCATATGAAATTACGCCTTCATTTTGCAGTATTGGCAGACATCAGACATGCCAAGAATTGGAATTATCACCCGCAAACGACTGATCAAGTTGTCCAGTTATGCAAGTTGTTGCGTAAAAGTTAGCATGATATTAATAACAGCACAGAAAATCAATCAATAGTTTCTTGAAACCTAGTGGACGAAAACAAAACAGAAACTACCTCTTTATCCCCTATCCAGGGCTGCCTTTTATATTTCGGGATTGGACAACCCTAGTGTTGCAATCTGAAAACCGGCAGCTCTAGCGTAAAGTTTGACATTTTGGAGGTTATACGTACTCAGAACGTTTTGACATACGAGCGCTATGTGTTGTTTACAGTAACTTAAAGGATTCATCTCGGCCAAGAAATGGAATTAAATCGTAAACATTTTCGTGCGATTATTTTTTACAACTTTCGACATGGATTAAGTCAGCAAGAGTGCATGGATGAACTTAATTTAATTTTTGGCGATGAAACTCCATAAAGGACCACTGTTTATCGATGGTATGATGAATTCAATCGAGGTTGTAGTTCACTCCAAGACGAATTTCGTGAAGGTCGTCCAAAAACAGTTGTTGTTCCGGAAACCATTGATCCTGTGCGCGAACTGTTATTGCAAGATTGTCATGTGACCTATCTTGAGATTGAGTCAACCTTACACATTAGTGGGAACAGCATACATTCAATATTGCATAAACATTTGAATGAATTTGGATCGCACACAATTTGTCAATCGTTGAAAAAAAAGGCTTGTGTCGATTGGTCGAAAGAAAAGCTCAAAAAATACGATCGCGGTGCTTCAAAACACGTTTAAGACATAGTGACAGGTGATGAAGCGTGGATTTACTACGCGTATGAGCCCGAAAGTAAACAGCAGTCGACTGTATGCGGGTTTCAAGATGAGCCGAATCCAACAAAAGTTGTTCGCGCACGAAGCACTTCTAAGCAAATGATCGCCTGTTTTTGGAAAAACTGGACATGTTGCAACCGTACCACTAGAAGAACGCACAACAGTCAATTCTTGAGTGGTACACAACCATTTGTTTGCCAGTTGTATTCCAAGAAATGAAGAAAACCAACCGCCGAAGACGGATCACTCTTCACCATGACAATGCGAGCTCTCACACATCGGCTCAAACAACTGCATTTTTGACCACTCAAAACATCGAATTGATGAGTCATCCGCCGTATAGTCCTGACTTGTCACCAAATGACTTATTTTTATTCCCGTACGTAAAAAACAAACTGAGAGGCCAACATTTTTCGACACCTGAAGAAGCTGTTGCTCTGTTTAGAACGCATGTTTTGGAGATACCTCAATCAGAGTGGAAAAAGTGCTTCGACAATTGGTTCAAACGCATGCAAAAGTGTATAGATCTTCATGGGGAATATTTTGAAAAACAATAAAGCGATTTTCGATTATTAATATTTGTTTTTGTTCTCTAATCCCGAAATATAAAAGGCAACCCTGGTATTCTATATCAGAAGTTTTTTGCGTGTAAAACATTATAGGTTATATCGAATACATAATCGGTACTGACCTTTTTATTTATTGAAAAAAGAATATGTCTTTTAAAATGTGTAAAAGTCTTTTAGGCTGCAATCAGAGTGGCTTCGGCATCAGCAGAATTTTTACTCTGGCGTATACGGCCAAATACGCTTGTTCGAATGTTGTGGTCAGATTCATTCAGTTTTCTGGTAAAATCGGATAAAGCATGCCATTTGAAAAAATAGATTTTGATTCGAAAATTTACTTATTGAAAATGAGTCATTTGCTGAAAATATTATTGTTCGAATACGAAATTTTTTTTGGATAAATCCTAATTCAAACAAAGAACCCAACCTAGATCTGTTATTATAGGTCTTATCTCTTGTATCCTCCAACGCCTTCCTTTCAAAAACTATTGCAGCTAATTTGTCAGAATCCACCATACTGATTTTTTTGAAATTTAATACTATTTTAAATACGGCAGAGTTAAAAATTTTGCCGATTCCGGAGCTACTCTGACCGTACCCTTCACGCTGTACCTGTTTTTTGTGGGTTCACTGAAGCAATTTACATGTTTGTAGCTCCTGAGTACCTGGTATCCTGTTGTCTTGGTAAGTTTCTACATAGCGACGATGCCCAAAATATTATTTTTATTCTCGAGTGGTAGAACTGCGATAGGAATCCCTGATAGCCTATTTCTTGTTCGAATAGTCTGGACAACACGGTCATATTCATATCTCTGAAAGGTCTTACAATGAAACATTTCGTATGCTATGTTCGCCGTTAATTAATTTAAAATCGATTTGTTTCCATTCAGAAGTTATCGGTTTACAAAAGTCAGAATTATCAGCCTGGAATAAAAGATACAGGGTGTTTTTCAATAAATGTCATTCGTTTGTTCAGAACACATTCTGTAACCTCCTTAAACATGTCTAAAAGACAGAAATACAGAAATGTTAACGTTCTCTGTTTGAGCTAAGGGAGAAAAATTTCAAGCTAGCAACGAGTGGAGAGAATTCTTCTTATTTCGCCTAAATAAACACAAATCGTTTTTTACGGGTTTATAGGTTCACCCGGTGAGGGTATTTTAGAAGACCGACTAGATTAATATCAGTCTTAAAAGATAAATAAGGAGGGCTTTTCTTTCTCCTCATCGTTCGGAAACTCAAGGACATACCCACAGGCTGGATCTTAATCAGATATAAGTTGAGGTGAATCTCTATTTTAAAGTAAAATTGTATTGACTCAGTGCAATATTTTAGTGTTTTTCTTGTATTAACATTTCTTCCCAACTTCTATTTTCCCGCTGGGCCAATTGGTGGATATTTTACCACTTATACTGTTACGTTATGAAGTATTGACTGTACTAATTATGGTATATATAGTAGGCAATAGTATCACAGAAGTAACCACGTTTTGGGAATTGTTCTGGAATTTTGGTTTCTGTTTTTCATGATGGTAGTAAAGTCTTGATGTAAGACTATAATCGTCCTCACAATAGGACATATAATTAATTTGATTGGATTCAATGGCTTTTGGCCTATAGAGTACACATATTTTGTTTTGAATTTACCAATGGTAAAACTGTATGAAATTCCTCAGAAGAATTTTCTTTAGTTTTACCTTGAAACGACCTTCACTTGACCTCCAAGTGATTTAAGCTATTTAATCCCCCAATTCAGTTTCAGCGACCCCAAATGATCGACTAGAAATAAAGGGGCCTACGATATGATTTCCTACAATTCCTGCCCAAACATTATTAACTTTTTCAGGATATTGTGTATGTTTCTCTGTCATCCAGTGAGGATTCTCATTAGAACAATAGCGGCAATTTTGACGAATAACATGACCGTGAAGTGCAGATGTGCTCTCATCAGAAAACAAAACATCTTTTAATTGGATCACATTGTTATCTAACCTTACCATCATTTGTTCATAGAAATACGTTCTTCCTATCGCAATCGTTTTCCATTTCCGAAAAATTGATGTGTGGCTAACGTTGAATAGTGGGGCTGCTTTTCGACCAGAATTATGTCGGTTTTCTGGAAGCTCAAGCATAATTTCCAATTTCGTATGTTCACTGTATGATCATTGGCAGCACCTTTTTTTATCTGTTTACATGACCTAGCTCGCGAAGCTGCTTTTCTATTTTGCTTATTGTTCTTTGGGATATATGCGGCAAATTTGGAAAATTTTTGTGAAATAAGCGAGAAACTTCCATTTGTGTTCGTGTGTTATCTCCATAACTAATCATTTGTAGAATGGCTATTTTGTGCATTTCTGTTAAATGAACCATTTTTCTGATATTAATACGTAAAGTTAACAAAATTCAAACGACAATAGCTCTGACACTGATCACCACTGTCATGCAGGCAGACAAGATGCTAAGGCTATGAGTTTTGACGAAACTAAACAAAATGTTTGTTTTTTCAAATATATATATATATATATATATATATATATATATATATATATTGAAAAAATGCGCACTTAAAAATACAAATCGACGTTTCCAAGCGTTTTTCTCAAACAAGCCCTACGTTATTCGTTATCTTTATATTATTCCATTTGACTGTTCCACACAGTATATTTCTACCAGTTCTCTGCATCTTTGATTTTTATTTCGCATACGTCATCCATGTCAAAATGAATCGTAAAAAGCGAAAAAAAAACAAGCTGATATTAGTCATAAATTTCTGCAACGACCAATGCGATCCAACATTACCGTCAATTTCGAGATCATATCTCGAAATCTTCCCTTTCGAAAGACAAGGCAATTTACGGCCATAAAGAAAATTTAAAATCATGATATCCGTTTTTTTCTTCTTGCATTCGAATTAACGAGAATGACTATCGGCAATTTTTCGCTTACATCAGAGGTGTGATCGGTGTACATCATAAAAGAAATTAAAAGTGATGGATTCTTGACAAGTCAGCGAGGTAGAAAGAGCCTTCATCATCGGACTGCGTTATTAACGTTATAATTACCACATCCAAATTCTTCGTTAGATCTTTTGTTCATGTTCTATACGACCACCAATTCCCAAACTTGGGTAAGGTTTTGTTTTTTACTTATAAATATCCAGAATGCTCTTCTTAGTCAGCCAGTTTATTTCTTCAGTGTTTAATAATTGTAAATGCAAAACCATAATTTCCAAAATTATCTGCATTAATAATTAGTACTTGGACGACCGAGCCTCCCTCATGATTTCGATATTCACTATGTTTGCTAAAAACACATATTTTTCTGAGATTACTATTCAAAACTCCTTACTTACCTAATGTGTAATTTAATTACTATGATTTTTTAAATTATCTCAATAAGTGTCAAAAATGATTTCATACCCTAGTGTGTCCTACTTTTACTTTTTAAAATACCCTTAAAGGTTATTTAAAATAGTCACTTTCAGATTTTGCAAACAATATTCAATAAATCTTCAAAAATGCTCGGACCTAAAAAATATAAATGTGTAAGTTTGTGTGATAATACCTCTCATGAAAATATTTTGCTACAGGCTTTCCATTCAAATCCAAGAATTTGTCATCACATTTTACTATGATGGTTACGAGGGCTGCCTTTTATATTTCGGGATTAGACAACAAAAACAAATATTAATCACCGAAAATCGCTTTATTGTTTTTCAAAATATTCCCCATGAAGATCTATACACTTTTGCATACGTTTGAACCAATTGTCGAAGCACTTTTTCCACTCTCCAAAACATGCATTCTAAACGCAGCTTCTTCAGGTGTCGAAAAACGTTGACCTCTCAGTTGGTTTTTTACGTACGGGAATAAAAAGGAGTCATTTGGTGACTAGTCAGGACTATACCGCGGATGACTCATCAAATCTATGTTTTGAGTGGTCAAAAATGCAGTTGACGATGTGTGAGAGCTGGCATTGTTGTGGTGAAGAGTGATCCGTCTTCGGCGGTTGGTTTTCCTCATTTCTTGGAAGACAACTGGCATACAAATGGTTGTGTACCACTCAGAATTGACTGTTGTGCGTTGTTCTAGTGGTACAGTTGCGACATGTCCAGTTTTTCCGAAAAAACAGGCGATCATTTGCTTGGAAGTGCTTCGTGCGCGAACAACTTTTGTTGAATTCGGCTCATCTTGAAACACCCATACAGTCGACTGCTGTTTACTTTCGGGGACATATGCGTACATCCACGATTCATCACCTGTCACTATGTCATAAACGTGTTTTGAAGCACCGCGATCGTATTTTTTGAGCTTTTCTTTCGACCAATCGACTCGAGCCTTTTTTTGAGTGATTGACAAATTGTGTGGGATCCAAAGCGGACAAATTTTTTTGACATTCAAATGTTTATGCAATATTGAATGTATGCCTGTATGCTGGTCCCACTAATGTGTAAGGTTGACTCAATCTCACGATAGGTCACATGACGATCTTGCATTATCAGTTTGCGCACAGCATCAATGGTTTCCGGAACAACAACTGTTTTTGGACGACCTTCACGAAATTCGTCTTGGAGTGAACTACGACCTCGATTGAATTCACCATACCATCGATAAACAGTGGTTCTTGATGGCAGTTCATCGCCAAAAATTAAATTAAGTTCATGCATGCACTCTTGCTGACTTAATCCACGTCGAAAGATGTGAAAAATAATCGCACGAAAATGTTTACGATTTAATTCCATTTTTTGGCCCAGATGAATCCTTTAAGTTACTATAAACAACACATAGCGCTCGTATGTCAAAACGTTCTGAGTACGTATAACCTCAAAAATGTCAAACTTTACGATAGAGCTATCAGTTGTCAGATTGCAACACTAGGGTTGTCCAATCCCGAAATATAAAAGGCAGCAGTCGTAAACCTAACAAAAACACTTTCTAAAAATCTGATTACATCTCAAATATAATTATAGACAAAAAAATGAAGTTAGTCACAGTATAAAATCGAATTATTGTAATGTTTATTTCATAAGGAATGCCTTGTAAGAAATCAGAATTTTGTAACCATAAAAATAGTATTTCAGTTAAATTATTTTCTCATTAATTGTTGCACTATGCGTTGGATTTGGCACAATTGTTTTCGCTTTGCACAAGGGAAACTTCACCCTTTAAATGTTTAAATATTTGTTTTAAAGATGCTTTGAAAACTCGTTAATTATTCATTTCTATATTTTATAATGAACCACATCAAACTTTGTAAACTTAAAATACTAACTATATGTATGCGTAATGTTTATTTGAAAACTGGCTACTTTTTTTAAACTACATGTAAGGATATTAAAAATAGTGTGATTACAACTGACTATGGCATCACTCACTGCTTAACATCACAAATATATATTGAAATCTAAATATAGAGTGATGGGCAAATGTGTGGAACCAAGTAAATATCTCTGGAATTATTAGAGATATCAAAATGAAATTTGGAAGGTGGAGACTGCACTAGATTGCCTATTTGTTTACAATTTTTTTTACAATTTTAAACTTCCTGTTTTACCGGAAGTAATGTCGATTTTAAAATTTGCATTGAAACTTCCTGTATAGTATTTTAGTTTTTGATGAAACTTTATTGCGAATACAAAAATATCGGGTGTGATATTGTTTACTTCAATACCTACCGAGATATTAACAGAAAAGTAACTAAGGAAAGGAAAAATTCGAAGGTAGCTAACCTCGGTTCAGATTTCATCTACGCCCGCTATAAACAAACCACTCGGTAAGGATTTGTATTTCTATTGGCCAATTGGTGGCATTATACCGTCACAGCCAACAGCACTGCTAGTTCCATAGTCGAATACACGTGCGTTTGTTTAAATCAGGCGCAAATTAAATCTGAATCAAGTTTAGTAGTCCATGAAATTCATTGCAGTAGTTGTCAAAATAAGTTATTAGTTTTTTTTATTTGAACGTAAAACGATTGTATTGTTTTAATTTGATCGTAAAATGGCCCAATTAAGAGAGAAAAAATACAAATATTAATGATGATTGGGTATGGGGTGAGGAAAAGGACGCATCAAGAAGTTTGTGAGTTTTTAACATTGTTCATCCGAATACATAAATATCCCGTTCAGTAGTGACGAAAACTTTGCGAAGGTACGACACAAGTGGAACAGATAGCAATTAACCAAAAAGTGGGCGGTTAAAAAGTGCAAGTAATGAAGGTGTAGCTCAAAATGTTGTTATATCTTTGGAAGAAAATCCTCACTTATCCACTACCGACCTCGCCAATATGCATGGAATTAGCCGTCGTTCAGTAGGAAGGATATTAAGGCGAGAAAAATATGATCCATACAAAATTCGCCTCGTTCAAGAACTCTCTGAAGACGATTTCGACAGATGTTTGCAATTTTGTGAAACGATGATGGATATTTGTAACCGTGATAATAATGTTATAAGAAATGTGGTGTTTTCAGACAAGGCTACATTTTGTTTAAATGGTACGGTTAATCGACATAACTGCCGCTACTGGTCGCAAAGTAATCCTAATTGGGTACAAGAGGCTCATACACAACATCCCCAAAAATTGAACGTTTGGGCCGGCATTTATCATTTATCACAGAATCGTGGGACCCTTCTTCTTACAAGAAACTTTTAACGGAGATAGACAGCTCTTGGAGACACAAGTTATTCCGGCATTGGAGGTAAATGGACAATTACCAAATAATATCTGGTTGTAGGAGGATGGAGCCCACCCCATTACGCTCGCATTGTTCGAGATCATTTAGATAGGACATTTCATCACAGATGGATTGGAAGAAGGGGTACTTATGAATGGCCTGCACGAAGTCCCGACCTTAATCCACTAGACTATTTTCTGTGGTGTTACTTAAAGTCTAAGGTTTATGTTGATAGACCAAATAATTTGCAAGAATTAGCTGCAAGAATAACTCAACTCATCCAGAGAATTACACCAGAAGTAATGGCTAATGTTACCAGAGAATTTAAAAACCGGCTTGCTTATTGTCAAGAAGTAAACGGTGCTCAGTTTGAACATCTAATACATTAAGTTTAGTTAAGTTTTATTGGGAATTAACAATGTTTGAAAATCGCTTAGATTTAGTAAGAAACTAATAAAAAGGTTATGATTTATATTTGACAATGTTTATTTTTGATTTTTGACTTTATTTATTCTTAAGGATATTAGATTTTTCCACAAGTTTCCACACATTAATTAGTTAAGTTTCTTTTTGAAAATCTGTTAATATAATAATTAATAATAATGATGATTACTATTTCTTTATTGGATATTAGTTTTTCCTTTCCTTAATTACTTTTCTGTTAATATCTCGTATTTAAGTAAACAATATCAAACCCGATATTTTTGTATTCGCAATAAAATGTTTCATCAGAAACTAAAATACTATACAGGGTGTTTCATTGCAAATTTTAAAATCGGCATTACTTCCGGTAAAACAGAAAGTTCAAAATTGTAAAAAAAATTGGAAACAAATAGGCAATCTACTGCAGTATCCACCTTCCAAATTTCATTTTGATATCTCTAATAATTCCAGAGATATTTGCTTGGTTCCACACATTTGTGCATCACTGTATATTATTTAAGAGTCATTTCACATATTCATTATCACATTTGACATTATTTAACAAACTTATTTCCTTATTAAAGAAACCTATTTTCTTTTTTCCTTTTACTTCAAAATTATATTTCAATTTTGATATTATGTATAATTTGTAAGAATATATTTCGTTCTAATGGTTAAGTTAGAAAGATACTACTGAAAAATGTTAGACATTTTTCATATGTAGTTGAATAAAATAAATTTTGTGTTGTTTCACATTATACATTCATATAAGTTATATCAGCAAAATTGTAAATATGTTTTACCTTTGGATTTTCTTTCCTGTATTAATTTGACTATATTTAAAAAAGTACTTCCCATAGATGCAAGCTTCTCCTCAATGTTTTCTTACTTCAATATATATATGACCTAAAACAATTTGTGTGACTTTTTCTGTTTACTACCTTTTCAGTTACTACTGAAATTATATTAAAGTATTTTCTACTGCCCAGACTAACCATTTTTCTGTGTTATTGTTTTGATTTTTAGACAAAAAATTATCTTTTCTAACCAATGTTTCATTCTTTATGTTCGGTTATATTCGATTAGGTTCGTGTCATTTATTTGAAACGCCAAATTGAATTATTACAAAGCGATGTCGATACTAGGCTACGTAATGTATTATACAAGGTATCGTATAGCGTAGGGCACAATTTCGGATTATTATTAAATTTGAGTAAACAGATTACATCCTATATCTCTTGCTTAATGGCACGCGTTACGTACTAAAGGGGCAGGATATTAGGATGTAACACACTCCAGCGAAGCGATCGGGGTATAGTGCGGCTCGGTACGCCCTACCTACCTTTTAGTTTACAGAAGATCGTATCCAACCTTGCAATAACTTTTTCAATATTTAAATTTCTCAATAAAACGATTTTTCCAAAAGACGAGACCCTCACCAATCGATTTTTATTCATCGAAACTTCCAAATGGGAACATAAATATACAAAATAATAAATTATATACTTATATATTCAACGATGGCAACAAGTTAAAATTTGTAAGTTCTTATTCTATGTAATATTATAAAATGAGTTTTAATCAAAATAGTAAATACATAAAATTAATTAATAATGAAATAACATTAAAACCTCGCCAACTTTGGATTTGCAGCCGTGTTCTTTAGACTCTTGACCACCTGTCTTTAATTCAATATGCTATTAGAGGATATAAAAGTTACGGCTGTATGTTATACATCAGTGCCTCTATTGAGTGGTAAACGTACTTTGTTTATTACGATAACAAAACGATGTAAACCCTCTATGAGTCTATATTCGTTGATAATAGGAAAATTTACTGCCAAATTGCCTTTTTGTGCGGTATTCTTTTTAATTTCTGACGTATGTCAAGTTTCCAATTTAATACAACACAAAGAGAGTTGGGGGTCTTTATTAGAACGACAAGCAAATCAAGTTTCCAATTTAATACATCACAAAGAGAGTTGGGGTGTTTATTAGAACGAAAAGCCAATTCTGAGCAGGTATTGTATATTACTTGGATCTTATATTGGTTTATTTCCTACTCATTATTGATTTTTTATAAAAGAAGAGGCTCTTAAAATATTACCTGGTCCCTGTTTTTTACACAGAGGACTGAATTGGATGGGTATTTCAAGATCTAGGCCGTGGGTGGTGTCGGTCGATCGGTCGTGTCGAAACAAATGAAATTTAAAGTAATGTATTTCATTTATATTCATATGTGTAAGTGTGGATCTCCGTTAAGAAGCTGTCGCTTCAAAAATCACCAATGCGTAAAATTCCCTGACTACTTTTCAATTTAAAATTTTAATCTCATTTTACGTTTTCGTTAAAATTAATGAATAGTCATTTCCTATTCAACATACCCTGGAAGAACATACACATCTCATTTTTCTCACCGTACCCGAAACAAATTACGCCGGTCATGCTACCCAACCGGCCAATCAAATATTAGCTTATAAACACCTAATTAAAAACTACGAATATGTCATATCCTCTATTATTTGTTTTCGTAAATTACAGGTCTGACGAAGCGTTTTAATTTCCTGTGGACTCAAGGAACTCTAGTTACTGTTAGATTAACGCTGACAGTTACCGAAAATTTAATGTGCCAGAGATCACTTCTATTGTACCTCGCGCCGTATACGTTCACAACCGATAATTTTCTTGGCCGAAATTATACCACTCTTTACGAGATTACACTAATTATAATCTTGCAACCGCCACCGGTGTGTACAGATTTTTTTTGGAGCGCTCAGGCTGTCTCATTCGGGCCATAATAACGGTGAAGAGAGGGAATTGTTAACTCGATCGTTTTTTACTAGAGCATTAGACACAATTTCTTTTTATTATTCCGTTCAAAAGCAGAATGGAATACATTTGCAAATAGGAAATGTTCTGATGCTGATTTCTAACGTTTATGCAGCAAACCGGGTGATAACCAACAGTTTTCTGCTTAAATTGTTGTTTATAGTTTCTACCTCACAGCAGTCAGTTTGTGAGTTTTATCAATCTTTGCTTAACTGCAAAAAGCAATTGTTAAATCACAGATATTTGTCTGTTCCAGGCTATCTAGAACCACATTGAAGGTGTGATTATATAGTCCAATCAATGACGGAATTACCGTATAATTTTGCCAAACAGCACCGATTTGCATCAAAATTTGACAGTAGTTTGCCTGTCCCTCATGCTATTTTCAATCTACACTGCAGACATCCCAAGACCAGTCGACGCTATAATTGCCCAGTTCGCAGACGACACCGCCATAGGATGCCAATCGTTCAGATTCGAGCCAGCATTGAGGCGGCCGCAGCCAGCCACTGAGGATTTAGCGGAATGGTGCTTTCAGTGGAAGATCTCAAGCTCTGTTCATCAACGGGAGAAGCCGCACGATTTTTTCGACAGCAATCCTGACCGGCAACGGCAGACAAATTCCACGGAAGAACGAAGTCAAATATCTTGGAGTCATTATTGACAGGGTGTTGACTTTCGGAAGACTCGTAACAAAGTCCGGGCTGCCCGTGCCAGACTATACTCTCTAACAGGAAGAGGAAGCAAGCTGGGACTCTTAAACAAGTTGACTCCCATCAAGACAGTCATCTTGCCAAAGCTGACGTACGCGCTTCAATAGTATGGGGACACACCAGTCCAGAGCAACAAACAGGCAGGCAATCCAAAGGCAGGGAAACCTATGCCTACGCCTTGCAGTCGACGCACCCTGGTTCGTTTGTAACACGGTGATTTTCAACGATATATGACACCAACCAGTGCTTGCAGAAATTAAGAGGAGGGCCATTTAGGCTTACGCCAAACTGGAACAGCTCCCAGACCTTCACCTACAGCTAATCGACTATGACCCCAGATTTATTAACAGATACAAACTTCCTAAGAACCAACTGTGCCTAAGAGAAGGAGAAGATAACGAAGAAGCCCAGGGGTAAAAGACAGGTGAGTATAAAGTGAAGTACATAATATTCTATTATTCAGGAGAGAACAAGGGGATACGCAGAAACATCAACCGCACCAAGCAAAGGGAAGACGAGAAGAACACACACCCACCAAAAATCTAATGAGAACATGCACGCCCACAGAAGGGTAGAATACGCTATATATCATAGCAAAGAATGAGCCACGAACCACAAATAAGACAGGTAAAACAATCGAAACAAACCAAAGCGAAGCTATCCCAAACAAGAAGAGAGCCATTATGCAGAAGGAAAACTGCGTTAGCGTGAGCACCTGAGTTAATTCTCAGGGGGTGGATGGCAAGGGGGCTGGAAGTGTCCTCAGTAATTTTGTGAAGGGCAAATTCAGATCCTGGGCTCGCGCAAAGGGTGTGTGATAGCATTAATAGACTGATTACAAACGGTCCGCGCCGACCTCTATAGAAACAATTTTGGTGGAAGAACAGTTGTGCATCAGTTTGGAGTGCCAATATAAGTCCATTCTGGCCAGAGCAGAAACCTTGAGTCCAACGTGTTTCGGAAATAAGCAAACTATTTGGTACTAAGAAGATAAGAACCATCCCTTACACCCAAAATCTGATGAAACGGTTCATTATGGCCCTGGAACAGCACCTATCTAAAGCTGTTGGACCAAAACTTCTTTTGGCCTAAGGTATACTAGTACATAATAGCATGGAACTGACTTCAGCCAAATATATTATTTGGGAAAATGCGAAATCTACCACTAATAACTTCAGAAGAACTCAGATGTTGTCTACCAAAGGTAAGATGTACACTCAATGTGATTTAAAGGATAAATTTCCAGAGGTTGCGCTAGCACGAGAAAGTCCGTACGAGTTAATAAAATCATCTCATGTACCGAATCCAACACTCATCACCCAAAATAGAGTCTGTGTAACTGAATCGCTAGATACCAGACCAAGATACAGATTTGTCAGATCGGAACGATTAGACCTATATGAGGTGTACTGTTACGAACCGTTAGCTAAGAATTATGCGAACCCCTGTCATCGAATAGGAGCCAAGAAAGTTCCCAGTTCCTTCTATTCAGTTACATAAAGCTCAATTTCTGTTGTAGTGCAGTTAGAAAGCGATAATTTGTAATTGCTGATGTAGTTTGAAGTCATAGGGAATTAATAAAAATAAAAGTTCAGTTTAAGTACTTACTTCGAGCCCAAGTATAGAAAAAATATATCGGTGCTAGGACAGAAAATTAAGAAAAGCACAATTGAGATGTATGCATTAAGGTTAATAGATTGAATTATCTTTTGTGCTCTGTACTGTATTAAAGCGACATTCACTAAACTTCATAATTATCGAACATTCTACGTAAAGTACTTAATGCCACACCAGTTGTAGGTAATCAAAAAAAATACACAGATAAATCGAAAGTCTTGCTTAACATCTTGATTACGCATATTTATTTTCATCTACCTCAATTTACATATAAGTACACGAAATGCAGAAACAGGTCCGTCCGTTGTCAACATTCGTTCTCTAAATGGGTCTTTTAAAACGCGACATACTCGACGATCGAATCTCGCCAGGATTTTGCACGGCGCACTACGATGAATTAAGTCGTAATAATTAAAACGACATCTTATAGGGCTTTCGGATACCGAAAACGATCCAAACAAGTTTCGTTTTATCTAATTTACAAGGCGATCGCTTCGATGATGTTCCCCACGGAACGTCTTATTCCGTGGAATTTTATGCGTTTTTTGTGGGCGTACGATCGATTCGTTTATTGGAAACGTCAATTTGATGATAAAGACCAAACGATATTAGTGTTGTCGAAAAGGTTGTCGTCTATCGGATTTGAGTGTCGGTAAAGAACTAAATGAATTACGTAAGATCGGTTGTATCTTTTGATGACTGTTTTATTTTCTTTGTATCACACAAAACGAAACAGGAATGAATTTTTAGTAGCGGAGTCATAAATATGTAAAGATATTGTTGAAATCAATTAAACTATACAATATGATTTAGTGTTGACTTCCGGTTAAAATGGCGGGGCAGCTACACGTGTATATGGTCAGCTAATAATATATCTAGAAAGTAAAATTAGCCGTTTTTAGTGTGCTGGGATACGAGGGCTGCCTTTTATACTTCGGGATTGGACAACCCTAGTGTTGCAATCTGACAACTGATCTATCGTAAAGTTTGACATTTTTGAGGTTATACGTACTCAGAACGTTTTGACATACGAGCGCTATGTGTTGTTTACAGTAACTTAAAGGATTCATCTCGGCCAAAAAATGGAATTAAATCGTGAACATTTTCGTGCGATTATTTTTTACAACTTTCGACGTGGATTAAAAGTCAGCATGGATGAACTTAATTTAATTTTTGGCGATGAAACTCCATCAAGGACCACTGTTTATCGATGGTATGGTGAATTCAATCGAGGTCGTAGTTCACTCCAAGACGAATTTCGTGAAGGTCGTCCAAAAACAGTTGTTGTTCCAGAAACCATTGATGCTGTGCGCGAACTGATATTGCAAGATCGTCATGTGACCTATCGTGAGATTGAGTCAACCTTATACATTAGTGGGACCAGCATACATTCAATTTTGCATAAACATTTGAATGTCAAAAAAAATTGTTCGCGTTGGATCCCACACAATTTGTCAATCGTTCAAAAAAAGGCTCGTGTCGATTGTTCGAAAGAAAAGCTCAAAAAATACGATCACGGTGCTTCAAAACACGTTTATGACATAGTAACAGGTGATGAATCGTGGATTTACGCGTATGAGCCCGAAAGTAAACAGCAGTCGACTGTATGGGTGTTTCAAGATGAGCCGAATCCAACAAAAGTTGTTCGCGCACGAAGCACTTCCAAGCAAATGAACGCCTGTTTTTTCGGAAAAACTGGACATGTCGCAACCGTACCTCTAGAACAACGCAGAAGTCTATTCTGAGTGGTACACAACCATTTGTTTGCCAGTTGTCTTCCAAGAAATGAGGAAAACCAACCGCTGAAGACGGATCACTCTTCACCACAACAATGCGAGCTCTCACACATCGGTAACTGCATTTTTAACCACTCAAAACATAGATTTGATGAGTCATCCGCCGTATAGACCTGACTTGTCACCAAATGACTTCTTTTTATTCCCGTACGTAAAAAACAAACTGAGAGGTCAACGTTTTTCGACACCTGAAGAAGCGGTTGCCGCGTTCAGAATGCATGTTTTGGAGATACCTCAATCAGAGTGGAAAAAGTGCTTCGACAATTGGTTCAAACGCATGCAAAAGTGTATAGGTCTTCATGGGGAATATTTTAAAAAACAATAAAGCGATTTTCGATGATTAATATTTGTTTTTCTTCTCTAATTCCAAAATATAAAAGGCAGCCCTCGTAGTTTAGGTTGTTACGAGTTATTAAGTACCACTTTTATAATTATTTATCACTCCAAATGTATTCATGCCCATTTCCCTCCTAGAGGCCCTCAAGAAATGATTAGTTTAATTAAAATGATTCTAGTTTGCTACTCTGTAAGTCCAAAATTGGTTATCCCGCTTATAAATAATAGCATTCATAGTTGGTATTAACTGGATTTGAAAATTTCAATATATTTACGAAAACTGCGAGCAGTATGGCGGCTGAGCTGGACAAAAAATTAAATCAGATCCTGGAAAACCGTGCCAAAAAGATGACGCAAATTCGGGGAGAAACCCAAGAAAGGTTAGTAGCAAATTTTGATGAGAATATGGAGAATTTTGTAACCACTGTTAATGACAAACAAACAAACTCTGATTATCACCATAGATGAATACCAATGCGATTTAATCCAAAGAATATTTTCGAACTTAAAATTAAAAAGGTTTGATGAATTTAAAATATTAGAAAAAACAGGATCAAACTGAATTAAAAAGATAAGAACAATCTGAACAACTAATGCAATTAGTAATACAGGGTAGCGAACCAGTTAGTCGGAAAATACAGATTATGGATTCAGACAGAAAGGAGAAAAACGATGAAATAAAGGTCCTAAACAATTTTGTAGATACTCTTGAAACCAAAGTAGTTGACATCGATTTTATTCAAAGCAATCAGTTTAATTCAAAAGCCAGTAGAAATGAAAAAATAAAAAAAAGCAACAGGACTTACAGCGAGGAAAATATCAAAACATCGGAAGTACCGAAAAAGATCTTCCTTTCGAAAACTAGTCATCATATACGTTAGATAGCGAATGTTACTATGAGAACAATCGAGAGTAAATGGAATAGGGTATAAATACGGCCAGACGATAGGAGCAGGACAATACTCGAACATTCATCATTCTTAGTCTAAGAAAAGTGAATTTTTGGTGAGAAAATAAGGAAGATTATTTTCGGTGTAAAAAATGTTTGTGAATCCACAGGAAATTTATAACAGTGGTTATGGAAAGATAAAAGATTTTTTAAAAATTAGTTAGTGTTACGTAGTTCGATTTAGAAAAGAAAACACCAATTTTTGGATTTTTGGTATGTTTTACTGAACACGCATATATGATACTTTTCACCGCCGTCAAAATATCAAAACAGAGAAAAAGTGAAATACCTACCACATTTATCAAATTTTAAAAATGTCAAATATGTCCAATATCCAAAAATGTCAAATTTGAAAGGGGTCAGATGTCAAAATTCAATAATGCCAAATCACAATTATATCTAATATCAAAAAAGTCAAAACTAAAAAATGACAAATTTCAAAAATGTCAAAGGTCGAAAATGTCAAATATAAAATATGCCAAAGATGTGTCAAAAATATCAAAAATGTTAAAACTATCAAATATGTGAAATGTCAAATATACAAAACATGTGAAAAATGTTGTAAAAAATTTAAAAAACATATTGTCCAAAACGTCTAAAATCTCAAATATGTCAGCTCAAAAATGGCAATGTCCAAAGTATTAAAAGGGTTAAATGTCAAATACATTACATGTCACAAATGTCAACAAGTTAATTGTCAGAAGTCCATAACGTCAAATGTAAATAGAGTCAAATGGAAAAAATGTCAAATCTCAAAAATGTCAAATATGTTAAATGTCAAATACGTGAAATGTCAAATATATAAAATGTCAAAAATGTGAAAAAATCAATAATATAAAATATCAAGAATATTAAAAATCTCAAAAGTAAAAATGTGTCAAAAGGTCAAAAACTATAAAAAATCAAATGTGTAAAAAATTCCAAAAATGTCAAAATTGTTGGAAATGTTTAAAACATCAAACAAACAAATGTCAATAACAAATTAGAAACACCAGTAAATAATATAGGAAACTATTACTTTGTGTTCATTAAAGATTTCATCGTTATAAATTAAGCTAAAAAAATTATAATACTTGTGGTTAGTCAACTGGTGTACGGAGAAGGTTATTTCGTTTTAAAACATACAGTTTAAATAAGATGATTTACTTTGCACAGCATGGAAAATTGATTTCTAAAAATCCTTTTTCATAAATTTTAAAGCAGGCAGTATTTTGACGAGTATGTTTTTTATATATATATGCACAGATTTCTCACAAACGCCTTAACCGATATGGATAGTTTCAACTGTATTCTATTAAAGAAGATCAGAAGGTAGTCAAATATTAACACCAGTATACACCAAAGCAAAGAGAATTTTAACTGATTTAAATTGTAATCTGTAAGGTAGGTACTTAGGTAAACGTTAGCAAATCCCCACAAATATCTAAATTTAAAATGTCAGTATATGTAAGAAAATAATTGCAGTCAATTGACATTTTCAGAACAAAATGTACAGGGTGTCTGTAAGAGGAATTCACAAATTCTTGGGACTCTAATAAATAGCAAATAAAAATAATTAAAAATAACGACTTCATAAAAGAACTAAAAAAGTGTTATGTTGCTCAAGTACCTACGTATTTACATTTTATTAATATTCATAGCGATGTAATTTAATGTTATATCACTACAGGAATTATTGACTAAACTCGTCAGGTTCACTCATTTGCATTTGGTAATGTAATTCTAGGTTTGTCTAGGTGATAGTATTATAGAAATTGAGATAAGACTGTGCGATAGTTATATTTTTACGTTTTGATCAATCCTATAGATCAACATAAACTGAGTTTATTACACTTATTTGTAAATATATTACAGGTATTTCGAGTAACTTTCTTTAAACTAATCAAAACTACTGTAAACATTTTTGATATATTTGTGTAAGTTGTCACAATTAAACAAAATTTTGATCGACATAGAATTTTCAGAAAACAAATAGAATTTTCGGTTTAATACATAAAATTCAAGTTTTGAAAAAATCTATTGGATCACATAGTTCATTGCCTGTTTAGAATTCTTTCACGTAAAAATCTTTAAGTGACAGACCTACGTTGAAAACTGCGACTTGAAGGACAGCTATAGAGAAGGAATAAAAACTTCGTGAAGAAACGACGATGACGACGAAATGGCCTTGGCAAAACTCATCGAACCTTATTGCATTGCAAAGTCATTGCAGTGAATAAACGGCCGGAGGAATACGATGGATACCATTTGTGGGAGTAACAGTGTCCCTTCTGTGAAAGTTCTAAATGGAAAACATGTTGTTTCGTTCCATTTAAAAATATACCAGTAGTATATGATAAAAGTTTTTGATGAAAGTCAGTTATGGCAAGATACGGCTCTGAATTAATATTGACGAGTTTAATTTGTTATTTAATGATAACAATATGAAATAAATCACATTAGTAAAAAAACACTTCATATTAATTGTTTCTAGACTAAAATCACCGATAGAAGTTAATTCGCTAATGCTCTTTTTTCACATAATAACGTGACTGTTATAAGTAAGAAGTAGAGAATATCTCGGTATCCAAAATCAGTCTCATTTTTACAGAAGCAAAAAAAATAAATTGAGAAATTAATACACAAAAACATCTTCAGTATACCCAATATACCCAAGAAGGACCCTTAGCTAAACAAAAACGGAAGAGTAACTGAAAAGAACAACAGGCTTGCCAGCAAGCGATGGAAAAGTTCAGTCAACAATATAAAGACAAAATCAGGAGTCGATTGCGGGTCAAACCATAAACTGTTACAAGCGCAATTTCGGATTACATTACATAACCAAATGAATAAAGTTAGAAGAATAATAAAATCTATACCTAAAAAGTCTGAGAAATTCAGAGAGACACTAACACATAGCAACTCACCAAAAACCCCAGTCTTAATAAGACATGGAAAAATACAAGGAACTGGCTTATAGACGCAATAATCAGTACTAACCCCAAAGAAAATTATTGGATGACTTATGAGACACTGAACTTAGTAGAAGACCGGAGAAAGCTTAGCACCGACGCACCAAATCAAATAGAGAATGACCAAAAGATAAAAGTCGTAAACAGACGAATAAAATCTTTGTTCTGAAGAGATAAAAATAATCATATCAAAGAAATATGTAAACAACTAGAAAAACACGCTGCCAGTAAAGATTCTAGAGAAGTCATTGGCAAAATGAAATACTCAACCCAGGAATTCAAACCACGAACGCAGTTACTACAGATAATCGGGGAAAACCGCGCATACCCTGGACAGCAAACTGCACAAATATCTCAATATTTACAGGACTCAATGTCACCAGGATGCTTACCACAATTCTCAACCAACTCATACTAGGAAATTTTGGGGATATAGCCATACGAAGGGAAGTTTAGGAGTATACAGGGTATAAAGGAACTCGAAGAAGATTGCTACTGATCGCCAGATCAAATAAAATATCATTTGTTACTCTCTCTTGAAAGCTACCTAACACGCGCAAGAAAGAGAAGGGACAAAGAACCGTAAACCGAAGAGAATAACGTCATCACAACCTTGCGAAGGATATAGGAAAGAGTAGGGGACGAAACTAAATCACTCCATTTAGACATTTAGTTATCGCAGGAGATGTCCAATTTGGAAAACTATCTAGCACGTACTCTGCAGTAAAATAATTTGTAACAAAATGAACGATCGGTACGAGATTTCTTTTAACTTGAATAATTATTTGAAGTATATTGCTTTCTATGAGTAACGTGTGAATCAACCTTAAGGCCCGATGTTAATTGTGAACCACACTTAAAAGTCAAGTTTTGTTTGACATTTCTTATGAGGTTCCTAACATTCAGTCGTTGGCAAATGCAGCAATGGATAGGTACACCATTGAGCAGAGTGCATAAGTCGTTGAAATCTTTTATGAAAATGGGCGTTAAATCAAAATGCCTAACCTGCACTTTGGGATTAGTTTGGTTAGCATAATCGAGCAATTGCGCGTATAATCGGGAATTTTGTGTTTAAATTTCAACTAACCGGGTCTGTAGGAGCGTGTTCGTAGTGTTTGTACTGTGGAAGAGTGCTGATGTTTGGGAAAGTGTGGCAGAAGAACCGTCAAACTCGACTAGCCGTCGTGCTCAACAATTGCACATCTCACATACCTAGCTGATACGAAATTTTAGAGAAAACTTGAATATAGAATAGAATAGAACTTTATTTAGATTAAAAACTACCACATAACAATCTGTACATACATACTTCAGTAAATATGACAATCAACAGAATAAACAATAATATCCTATAAATTAAAATACATTTTTCTTAGATTAGATTTAAAACTTTTTACATTTTGTGATGTCTTAACTGTAAGTGGAAACTCGTTATATATTTTAAGCCCTCGAATGAACAGTGTTTTTTCATACAACTTGTATTGAAGACTTGTATATAAAATTGATCATTAAATCTTAAATTGTAATCAAGCATATTTGACCTTTTAATAAGATAATCTTGCAGGTAAGAAGGAGCCTTTTTATTTATAATTTTAAAAATGAGCAATAAAGCGGATTCCAGAATCAACTGATTAACATTTAAACATTTAAGGTTTAGTAGCATATAGTTTATTGCAGTTGATCTGCTACACCGCAGTACAATCCGCATTGCTTTGTTCTGTTGTAGCTGCAAACGATGAATTTGTTCTGATGAGCAGGAGAGTAATATTGACATGTAGTAGTTAAAGTGAGGAAATATTATTGTGTTGTATACTATTTTCCTGCACCATAAGGACAAGTTTCTACAAATTCTGTAAAAGTATTCAACTTTTTTACATAAAAGTCTATATGCCTGTTGAAATTTAGTTGTGGGTCAAATATAATACAGAGATACTTTATCTCATTGACATAGGAAATTACTGAATTGTTAATCATTATTGAAAAATTCCCTTTGCTAAATCTGCAGTTGATTTTGCTTCCCAGTATCATACACTTGGTTTTTTCAGCATTCAGTCTCAGTTTATTGGACATAAGCCAACCGTTAAGAATGTTTAACTCTTAATTCATGACTTCAACCACGCTGTTATAGTTTTTACCAGAGACTGAAATTAATGTATCATCAGCAAAAAAATTGATAAATGAATGTTTGAGATAGTAATGCACATCATTTATATATAAAATAAAGAGAGCGGCCCTAGTACCCTGCCTTGAGGAACTCCATAGTTTGTTCGGATTTCATCTGAACAGCTACCATCTACCTTTGTTTTCTGTTTCCTATCACTTTTATTCCGTACGCCTCACATTTTGACAACAGTTTTTTCCTATCAATAGTTTCGAATGCCCTTTTCAAATCTACGAAAACACTAACTATAATACAGCCAATATCAATGTCCTTTTTCCATTTATTACATACTAATTGGCATGCAGATTCAGTCGAATGATTATGCCTAAATCCAGATTGGCAGACAAACAACAACTTATTATTGTTTAGATATTCCACTAACATGCTGACAAGGTTCAATTATCACAAGAAATAAAGCCTACGGACCATTTGAAGCTTCATAAACATGCCAAATGGTTGTTCGAACAGACTGAAGCGAGTGTTGACTTCGTAATAAAAAACATCTTTAGCGATGAGCCACACGCTTAGTGAATTCGTGAACCACCAGAATTACCGAATTTGGACAAAGAAGAATCCAAACGTCCATAGATCCGCAAAGAGCGACTGTTCGGTGTGCTTTATGAGCTGGCGGCATCATCGCGATATACTTCTTCGAAAATGAGATGATAAATGTGGCCAGAATTGGAGGTTATGGATCTGGACAATTAAGTGGTTTCAACAAGCCACTTGTCACACATTGCTAACAAAACAGTGCCTCTTTTGTCTACCGGGCATTATTAGTTTCGGCAGGTTAAAGTAGCTAATTAAGTAGAACGTTGAACCAATGTATGAGAAATTCAGACCCTCCAGATCTCTTTTGCGAGTCTCACGGAGTGGTGATTGCAATTGGTCGCCAATATCATGCGATTTGACACCGTTGGACTTTAGGTTTATTTGAAAGAAAAGAGGTACCTCGATAAGCCTAGAATTCAAGAGCTAAAGAATGAGATAACCTCAATTATGCGTCAGCGTCAACGAAAATATAGACCATCGACTGGAGGTGTGCCGCCGAAACCGTGGCGAGCATTTGGGCAATATTTTATTTCATCAGTTTCATACATAATTGTCATGAACTATACCATTATAAGAAAATAAAATTAAAGCAATTTCCTAAATTATCTGCGTTTTATTTACATTTCACATCACCCTTTATTAACCCCTTAGAATCCATCATTAACACCACGCAAAATGAATAAATCTATCCTAAAAACAAGACTTTTACTGTTGCAAAAGAAATATCAGAAGCAATTCTCGAGATACTATAGGTTTAATTAAGGAAAAGGCGAAGATGCATAAAAAATGGAAAATATATAAAAATGATTCTGATTATCTAAATTTTTCAAATCTAAGAAAATGTGTTAAAAATAATTTAAAAATTGATTATAAAAACTACATCAATAATGTTGAAAGTAACATTAAGGGTTGCATTAAAAAATTTTGGTCATATGTTGCTAGCAAAAACAAGTATAGGAGTTTACCTAACACATTAATATACGAGGAAAAACAGTTTACCAATGACTTCGATATATGTAATGCATTTTCTAGTTATTTCTCGTCTGTATATAAAACTGAAACTTTACCGACCTTAATTGATTCTACTAGTGATCTCACCTGTAATAACTCGTTTTCTATTAATCATATCACAATGGAAGAGGTTTTAAACCAAATTAACTGTCTAGATGTAAATAAAAGCCCTGGTCCAGACGGTATCCCAGTGTCATTTATAAAAAAATGCAAAAATTCCTTGGTCGTACCCCTTTTTAATGTTTAACAAATCATTACTAACTGGGACTAGGTGGCGACAAAAAATTAGTTAAAAATTATCGTCCCATTTCTCTATTATGCATATTTGGAAAGCTGTTGGAAGCTATTATAACCAATGAACTATTTTTTAAAATAAAGAATGTATTAGACCCATGTCAACATGGTTTCTTTCGAGGTCGTTCTGTTGTTACTAACTTGGTTCCATATGTACAAGATATACACAATGCAATGGATAATCATTGTCAAATGGATGTTGTGTATACTGATTTCTCCAAGGCGTTCGATAAAGTGCATCATGCTACTCTGATGCGGAAGCTTGGGGATTTCGGTGTGCAAGGCACCCTTTTATCTTTCATTAAATCATACTTGCAAGGTAGGATACAATACGTGCAGGTCGGGAATGTACAATCAAATTGCATTAAAGTTACGTCTGGTGTTCCCCAAGGGTCCCATCTCGGACCACTACTTTTCTCCATCTTCATTAATGATATAGGCCAATGTTTTATGTACTTTAAATATAGACTATATGCCGATGATCTTAAGGTATATCATACTGTAGTTAGTGTAGATGATTGTCATAACTTGCAAGTTGATTTAACTAGACTTGAGCATTATTGTGTCTGTAATAGATTAGTATTAAATCTGGAAAAATGTAAACATATCACATTTTCAAGATGAAGATATAATATTTCTTTTGACTACTCACTTGGCACTCATATTGTACAGCATGTAACAAACATCAAAGACCTTGGTATAATATTGGATTCCAAACTTTTATTTGATTTGCATATTGAGAATATTGTTAACAGGGCCTTTCGCAACCTAGGATTTATTTTAAGAATCACTAAAGATTTCTCATTTGAAGAAAGCCTTATTATTCTTTATAACTCTTTCGTTAGAAGTACACTAGAATATGCTTCCTTGGTCTGGAATCCTCAATACGTAAAAAACGAGGATAGAAAGAATACAAATTAAATTCATTAATAATTTAAATTATCGGTTTCACAGAGAATATTGTTATAACACATATGAATGTAATTTGCCAAAATACAAATTGTCTAAACTTTCCACTCGTCGTGGTATATTTTATGTAATATTTCTATATAAATTAGTTCAGTTCAGTTTTAACTGTGGCATTAGCTATACCTTAAGAACTAAATATTTATTTTACAGTCGTAGGTGTGATACTAATTCCTCCTACAGCTCCTGTTTGCACAGGATGCTGAGAACGTACAACTTACATTTCTTGCATATTGACATTTTCAGCATTTCCTTATATGCTCTAAAAAAAGCGGCCTATTTAGTTTTCAAAATTTAAGCACACATGTATGTAAGTACCTTCTTAGTAGTAGTTTTTCGTATCTTTATTGTTCTCTTTCTTTTTTATTGTAATTGCGTTAAATATTTGTGTGACTGTGAATAATTGTGTAACATGTGGTTTCCTATAATTGGGTAGTCCAGGCTACCTGTTGGAAACCCAAATTGTAAATAAATAAATAAATAAATACGCAGCCTATGCTGAGCAGAAACTCTGAACATCCGCGAATGAACAAATTCCCATTTAACAACAATGCAAAACGACACCATATTTTCTCATCAAAAACCGCATATATGGAAAACAATTCTGATAGAACTCATATAGCAGTACCGTACCCGATCGGCCCGACCTAAAGAAGCTCTCGCTTAGTACTTCTCCATATCTCTTATCTTCCCGTGAGATCTCTGGAAATTTATACGATAATTTGGCACTCCATTTCGAAGAACAAGTTTATTCCTATTCCAACTGCTGTGAGATAGACATTAGCATATATTTTAAGTTCGGAAAGACAACGGAACAAGTCAGCGCGTACGGGGCCGGTAAATCTCGCCGAGGAAACAGTATACTTCTACTGACGTTGCACAACCCACGCTATGAAATCGATACAGAAACATAAGTATTTACAGTAAGGACTTAATGGACATAAATTAAAGGTAAGTCATAATCATAAATATTACACCAAACGCTATTAAAGTTGTGTGGTATTAAATGAATATTATATGAGTATGAAGTGTTTAATTTCATTTTCTTTTTCAATTTTACTCCATAGTATGAGTAATAACGTTGTAATAGTAACTGTAACAGATGTGAGTAAATTGTGTCGTCTCCATTATGTGATTAAGATTGCATTAAAGAATAATTGCTACTGATTACTTTTAAATGAGTTTTATTTATTGCGAAGTTACTGCTCTCGATTGGCATGTCAATAATTCTACACAATCCTCCCATCAATCCCAAAAAATCACCTCTACTTCTTAGAGGTGACCTATAATGATCGCAGTTCTTTCTCTAAAATTGCTATAAGGTGAACTTTGCGGCATATTAAATTGGTAATTCATTGCAGTTGATTGGTATCAACGAATACGCAAAGTCCCTTTCATTAACTCCAAATACACGCACCCTACCCTTTTGATCTTAACCATGATTCGAAAGTCACTTGATTGTCTAAAATTGAAAGGGGTGCACCATTTATTGCTACGAGGGTGAATCAAATATGAACCGGACTTTTGTTTTAAAAATTTTATTGGTACGATCAATACATAATATCTACATATTATTTTTCTACATAGTCTCCTCTCTTATGTATACATTTTTCCCCACCGAATCGGAAGTTTTTTAATACCTTTCCCAAAGAATGAAACTGGTCGTGTCGATAACCAATTGCGCACAAACGTTTCTACACCTTCGTTATCCTCAAAGTGGTGGCCTCCCAGTTCTTCTTTAAGTGGCCCAAACATGTGGTAGTCACATGGCGACAAATCAGGACTGTAAGGCGGGTGTTCAAGGGTTTCCCAATGCATTTGTTCAATTTTCCTTGAGTCAATGCAGCTGTATGTGGCCGAGCGTTGTCATGCAACAGAATCACACTTCGGATAGACATATCCCGCCTCTTTTACCGCTAGGCAACTTTCACTTGTTGGAGTAGTTCGCAGTAATACTCAGCATTAATTGTACGGTGTTTGTGCAGAAAATCGATCAACAATACCCCTTCAATCAGCTCACGAATTGCGTAGATATTCGCCTTATTGATGCTTATCGTGGGACGGCGTGCATGCGGCTCATTTTCCACTGTCTCTCGGCCATCTGAAAACTTTTTGTGCCAGTCGTACACTTGGGTCCTTGAGTGTTTTATTACCGAACTGTGCAGATAGTCGACGCAAAATTTCAGACGGTCTAACGCCTTCCCGCGCCAAAAATTTGATAACAACACGTTGAACAGACGTATGCACCTCTTGCTCTGACATGATGCTAAGAAACTAACAGCGCATAGCGCATCGACTACGCCTCGCCAACCGACGAACTCCCCTCTTCTTAACATCCCTACCTAACATATATCGAGACGTCACTTAAAATTTTCTGATAATGATAGTGAACCACTCGAATTACCTACAGAGCGAGAAACAGAAAAGTCCGGTTCATATTTGATTCACCCTCGTAGTTTATTGCTGAAGATTCTTCTGGACAGTCAGAAACCCCCACGGAAAAATTATGCTGAAGCACAATTTAGATTGAGTTCAGCATAAACTCTCCAGAAGAATCTTCAGCAATAAATGATGCAGCTTTTAATTCGATGGAATCAAGTTACCTTAACAAGAACGAATAATATTGAAATAATTACGAAGATTCAAAAGGCAAGGAGACATGTCCAAAATGGAATTTGTACAAATAAGGTCAGCCTATAGGTCTCAGCATACTAAATCATCTCTAACAAGTTAGGATACATACAAGAGCTGCTTCGCCCTTCTTAAATTTTCATTTGACATAACTTAATACTTATGCCAAAGTTCAAATTCTCAATTACTTAATTTGTCATTGCGAATCTTTAATTGATAAATTTTCTTGTTCAGTCGTGTTAAGTTTTATTTCCATTGAAAAACGGGGCCTAATTTGGAACCTTAAACGTTTGGACCATTTGAAATATACAGACATTCCAGCAATTGTGGTGATATTCTCAAAAAATCAGAAAAACTTTTGAAACGTTTGTTTTTTCATTTAAAGGCTTTGACTTTCAACATAAATTAATGTCAAAAAAACAAAACTCCAGCTTAAAATCAACTCACAAAGAATGTTGTAAAAACAGAACAAAGATAAATAGTTTAGTTCAATAAATACACGCTACCCGAGAAAAAAAATAGGAAAAGATAATATAACACTGAATCCGTAATATGTCACGGCCCTATCACTTAATAAACTGTCGGACCATTTCAGGAAATGGTGCCAAGAAATGGTGATTATGTGGACACAAAAAAATAGTATTACAATTCTTTGGAAAGAATTTAATCCAGAGTAGGTTGATAGTTAATAATAAGTTTAAGTAGATACATTTATAATATACTAATAATGAATTCTAAGCATTTAAAAGCAACATTTGTACAATCAACTAGCAATACGTGAAGAAAACTTATAAATGAGGATAAATCTTGAAAAACAACACAGAACAAACTTGAAAATAAAATCTAACAGGTATCTCAACTTTAATTCTAATCATCCAAATTCAGTTTTACATACAGAGCAAAAACCAACTTTAAATCAACAAATTCAATGTACAAGTAAATTTATTAATAACTCGGAATATAACAACCAACATTCAGTGACTATGAAAAGAGGGGAAACAGATCAAGAAATACACTAAAATCAATTATATCAAAAACCAAACCAAATACACAACTCAAAATACAAAAAATTGATAATTCGAAATATTTTATGGTGGATAAAATACATCAATAGTTATATTACACAAAGAAAAACACACCACAAAAGAAAACTAAAAGAGTTTGCTTTAATTTTGTTATGTAGACGTCCTTGTGAACAACCCAATCTTTGATTATATCCTATCTTATAACAAAGCAACAAACTGAAATAGTTTTTTACTTCTATTAGTATTGTCTTGTATCAAACAAAGTTTCTTCAAGAAGTACTTAGACTTTATCCAAAAAAGTATCAATCACCTTTATCCAAAAAGTTTCAATTAGTTTTTCGTTTGTATTTTTTGCAACGTAATTAATATAATTGTACTTTCACCTTAATAAATGTCGATTTTATGATTTATATATCAGAACGATAATGATGGCAATAAAGTAATTTTATTTCAAGTAACAGATGACGGAAATCATGACTGTGTATTCTTTAGTTGAAAAATAATTATCCTGCCAATGACTTACTTTCGTGATATCCTCAATTAATCAAAGGAAACGTGGACCAGAATCGAAATGCTCTTACCTGTAAAGAAAAAAAAATTGTAAAACTATATGTAATACAGTTTGTAAGTTTAATTAATTACAGATATATGTGATAACGAACAAAAACTACAAAAGTACTTGTAGATTTCAATCTACTTAATTATTTTACAACTTAATTCACTGAGAATTTTTAATAAAATCGGCACACATTTGAAAAGATGATGATTGCTACAGAGATAAATAAAAATTCACAATGAACCGAAATATTTTGTTCTGAGTACCAAATCTTAAAGTTTTTTCAAGTTTACTTTTTTAGGTGTACCATGTACGAAATAGAGCCGTCGGGTAAACTCAGTTGTGGGCGACTTGAACGAAGCGCGCGCGCGGTTCCATACTCTCTGTGTTGGACAGTGAATACGCTTGTTATGATACTTAAAAAGCATACTTACGGTTAGTAGTTTATGCTACTAAATTGTGAAAATATATCTTTTTTTTAAGCATAATTATATATAATTGGGTATTGTAAACAATTATTTTATTTAATGTTCACTCGATTTGTGAGGGAACTGCATCCAATGAGATGTTTTAGTTAGGTGGCTCATTTTATTTATTAACACGGCTGCACCTATCAAATATAATAGGAATTTGTTTTAGTTTTCTTTAAAAACTGAGTGAAATAGCCTCTTGCTCTCTCTATTGCCCAACAGAAGCATCTTGTATTTGGAAATTGAGGTCTATCTATTGTGAAGAATTTGGTAGATTGCCACAGAAAACAAGACTAATTCAACAATGTCACTTACAATCATTATGATTTTTGTGCATGGCTGTAATCTATTAACTTCATCCACAGAATAGATTATTCAGGCTAGATGGCCTAGACTCCACAAGGTGTATGCTCTAATATCGTCTGCATCAGAGCGAAACTGTTTTAAGAAAGATCATTCAGATTATGTTATTATTATTATTGACTAAGTTGTTCTTTAATTTAACTTTCTTTAATTTTAACTTTTTAATTTTTAACCGATATCCTTTTCTATGGTAGAACCCCGGTTACCAAAACTAATTAAAATAATGAACAGCCTAAATTTATATTCAACAACAATGTCTTTTTGTAGCACGAAACATGAGAATAAATCCTACTGAGAAAAATAAATAGGCAAAAATCCTCGTGGCAAAACTCCTTAAGGCGGATTTGCAGAGTGTGTGAGACAGATAAGTATGCGTTACGATTCCAGCGTCTGTAGAAGTCTTAGAGCCTATACTTCTGCCTGCAGTGCATAAATATTGTGCCAGGTAGAGAGTAAGAGGCCTGGAACCCACCAAACAAGTGAAATAGCCTCTTGCTCTCTCTATTGCATTTCTATCCCTGGCATGATATTTGTGCATTGCAGGGTACCTTCAGAAGGTGTATATAGAACGATGAAGCCTTAGAACATAAAATATTCAGTCTGAGAAAATTAACATATAATTCTGAAAGAGAGGACAATAAAGAGATCATCATGTCATCTGCAAGTGGATGGAAGCAGCAATGAACAACACACTGGATGCATTTCATAGTGGCAAGCAACACCCAATCGAGTGAAATAGCCTCTTGCTGTCTATCTTCTCTTTTTAGTCTTGTACGATGTTTGTGCATTGCAGGCTACCTCCAGAAGGACAAGCTCTAAGGTACAATTGGGATTGTAAAGTTGGATGAGAGAAAAAGGAAACCAAGTGACTTATCGGTTTCTGTCTAGAGCTGCAAGCAATATCCAGACGTCACTTGTTTGATGCCAACAAGCCCTTAGTTTTGAGTTCCTCCCACGTGCGTTAAGTATTATTTATCTCGATGAGTGAGGATTTCAGAGTTAAATGATTTGTGTTTAGGCCACAAGTGCATAAGTCAAATGAAATAAATTTTAGGTACTTATAGTTATTTTCCGAAAAGGGCTAAATATGACAACGGATAAAGAATGTTTTAGTTTAGAGAAGCCAGTATAATAAATTGAATCTCTTCTTCATAATCTGATCAGAATCATACAACTTTTGGAAAAACATTGGGACCTAACCTAACCTCTTCTAAAGCTTCGAGTGTATCGATCTAAATATAGTCAGAAGGCTAGAGAACATATAAATGTGAATATTAACCATCACGTCAGATAGCATGACGACACGCCAAGTCAGACAAATATAAATCCCCCTTTAGTCATTACTAAACTAACAACTAACCTCACAACATACGGTTTTACTTTCTTGAAGTTGGATCACAATATAAAATTCCAATTGTCCGGGCAGAGTAGGCTCAGCTCGACAAAACAACTCTCAAACGTAGAAAACCTTGCGAAATGTAATAACGAAAAATTACACACAACATCCTCATAACAATAGGAGTAAGCCATTTCATAGTAATAATTATTTTAATAGCAGGTTGAGTATATTCTTAAGTAATTGCGTAAAAAAGCATATACTTAATTAAAATTAATGGCTTTGACGTTTGCATCAGGTATGCATGCTCAAAGGCAGTCGAGAAGAATTTATTCATTATTCATGTTGTCGTTGTGCATAAATTTTGTGTTTTGGTCCTAGAAAAGGTGCTGGCTTATGTTAATTAACTAATAATTTGGATATATTAATTATGTAACAGAGAAGAATTTATGGCACGAGATCTTATCGAGGCAAAATTTGTTGGATAGTTTTGTATTTTTCACTAAATTACTTCTGGGTTTATTCGGATTTTATTTCTGATTAATTGGAACTGAAGGAAAGGACGTGAGAATATTTTGAAATTTTCAATGGCGGTTGATAATGTTAATTTGGAATTTAAGTCACGATAATTTCCCTAGAAAATAAACAAAATTAACAATTCTAAACTAAACTGTGCCTTTTAAGGTATGAATTATCAACGGTAGCCAAATTTTGAAGATATGGTACATCTCTGATAAAGGTAAATGTCATGAGAAAGAGATCCATAGTACCCCATTAACCCGCATTTAGACAAGTGTGGTAGGATACACCAAAACCCCAAAAATAATAACTTGGTGAATAAATATCCCATACAGGGAATGCTGTCGACCTTAAGAATTCTGGTGAGGGTAAAATTCGACTACAATACGTCTGACAGCATCTAACTGCCAAACACTGTCCTAGCTACACTTGTACAAGAGATACTTAAAAAGGGCAAAGTCTTGTAAAGGGTGTTCCAATTTGAGGGTAGTTTTTAAGTTTTTAAATTTGCTGCCATTTATATTTTTTGTACTAGAATATCATATGTTATTTGACAGATGACAAGTAGGAGAATATTCCGGTTATTAAAAATGGAGAGATATTCGCGTGTTTATTGTTAAAAAAAAATTAATTTGGTGAAAGTAGTACAGAATATGGAAGAAAATGTTGTCAAATGTTACCATTGTAAAAATTTTCCAAAATATTTGTGGAAACTGGGTTAGTAAAAGATGAAAAAAGCAAAACATATCATAGTAGTGGAAGTTTAGAAGAAAATATTGCAGCTGTTACTGCTGGTGTTGTTGAACAACCAAGTACATCAATTCGTCAAGGTGCACAGCAATTCAACATTCCAAAAACCACTTTATTCAGAATTTTGCAAAAAGATTTTCATTTAAAGGCTTACAAGATTCAGAGAACGCAAGAAATAAAGGCAACAGACTTTGGTTTACGTCGTCAATTCTTTAACTGTTCCATACAACAGAATGTGAATTTTTTCAACAAAATCATCTTCAGATGGTAGAATGATTGGTCCATAGTTTTTTGAAGAAGACAATAGAAATGCTGTTACTGTGAATGGTGATCGATATCGAACGATGATTACTAACTTTTTGTGGGATGAATTAGAGCATATTGATGTGCAGAATATGTGGTTCCAACAGGACGGTGCAACATGTCATTCAGCAACAGAAAAAATCAATCTTTTGAAATAGAATTTTGGTAATCGAATAATTGCTGGAAGAGGAAACATTAATTGAGCCCCTAGATCTTACGATCTAACACCTCTAGATTTTTTCCTATGGAGCTATTTGAAAAGAAAAGGTCTATGCCAACGATGCACAAACAATTGATGACCTAAACATTATTGACTGTTTTCAAGTAATTGAACCGCAGTTATGCCTGAAAGTTATCGAAAATTTTGGCAAAAGATTAGAAGCTTGTCGTACAGCAGCAGGTGGTCACTTACAAGATTGTTTTCCATTACTAAACCGAAACAATTCAATTTCAATCATTTGAAATAAAAGATTTGATCATTTTCAAATAATTTGTGTATTTTATTAAAAAATTAAAAATTAACCTCAAATTGGAACACCCCTTTACTACTAAAAATCACATACTGTAAGAACTAGCGATGAAGGATTCCATACATAAGACATGTACCTTTAAAATCATTGGAATTTAGGTACATCGGACCAAGTCGATGATTGGGTATGTTCATTTTATGTATATAATCCATATTAACGTCCCAATAATTAGAAACATGAGAGGGCACAACGATAACACGAAAATCAAAGAGACACTTTGATGTCAAAGTCAGGAAAATATAAGATCAAGAGACATCAACGGCACAATGTGGTTTAGTGAACGCAAAAGCAGAAAGAAATTTGTACTCCAATAGAATGAGGACTTAGGAAAGTCCAAATAGTTCGTTCAAAAAGGAAATTGACCCTGTCCTGACAAACAAGATCAACGCCATCAATGATTTATTTATTTATTTATTCAAGTAATCAACAGGGCAGGCCCCAATAACAGATTACAATTCTCACAAATTAACATATAGCACCAAGTCAAATAAAGAGAATAACCAATTATAACATTCCCATAACAATAAAAATATTTAACAAATGAACCTAAAAGCTACAACATTCTGTAAAATACAAAATAAGTACCAAATATTATTAAATATTAGCAACTAATATTTAATCATAATAAAAAATAATCTAAAATATTTTAATAATTTTTCTGTAAAAATACCTGACCATTCCGCCCAAATATCCGTATCCCCTAGCTCATTACAAAATATACACATTCTATTTAATGGAGCGAACTTTTTTGTGAATTTCATAAATCGAAGACCAAATAATTGCAGCATATTCGACGATAATACTTAAGCGTTAAAAAGTCTTATTACTGTGATTAGTCTTTTAAACTTAAAATTACGATAGAGGCACTATAAGAGAATGAAGAACATGAAGCGATCACAGAGTTGTCAAAACAAGAATGCGTTTGATATGAAATTGGAAGGACTCAAATTCAACAGAAAACGTCCAGGGCCCCGATTCTTGAAATCTGACATAAATGAAGTTAATATATAGGTTAAACTTCATTTACCTCAACTTTTCATGCGACTTACGTCGAAAGTCGTATAGTAGAGCTGTTGACGGCTCTACCACTATCTCTAGAGTCACGAACATTCTAAACAAAATCTATGATTCAGTAATATGGTCTGATCTTTTAAAAACGATTCTAGTTCCCTTACCCAAGAAAACGAAGTGCAAAGATTATAGAAACCATAAGTTTTGTTTTATTTGCCATCTCACCAAAGTAATAACAAGGATATTGTTGAAAAGAACTGAAAATAAAATTGAAGAAAACGTAGAAGTACAGTTTGGTGTTAGGAAAGGTAGAGGAACCTGCGATGCTAGAATGTCTGTCAGAATGTTAGAAGAGAGACAGATGAAGAAGAACAAGAGAATGACCGAGTAGATTGGAATATACTACTGAAAATAGGGGTCCGGTAGCTCAGCGGTTGAAGCGCACGTTTCATAAACTGATTACACTTTGGCCGTGGGTTCGAATCCCACCGATGTCTATGAATGTTGTATTGTTGAGCGAATGTGTGGAATGCGATTTTCTCTAGTGGACTAATTTGATCTCCCCAAGCAGGTATGAAGTCTCCAGAGTAATCATCTACATCATCATTTGTATCTGGGCAAAATGATGATCAATCAAATCCATCTAGAGAGAGAGAGAATGCCAGAAGAATGAATGACTGAATATACTGAAGGCTATTGAAGTAGATTGGATACACCGACGGCTCATTCGAGAGCTTTACAACGGACAAGAAGTAATGGTAAATGTGGAAAATGATGACACCAAAGAAATAATTACAGGACAAGGAGTGAGACAAGGTTGTTGTATGTCACTATTAAATTTGTGTACTGAAAAAGTGACAAATGAAGCATTGGAATACACTGCTGGGATTACAGTAGGCACCGAAAAAGTTAAAAATATTATATAATATAAGTAGGCTGGTGAACAAGTAGTCCTTGCAAAAACAGAAAAATTACTTACACAATATAGTCTGGAATATAAGCGAAACTAGTAAGAAAATAAATACAAAGGAAACGGGAGTAGGAAAAACAGTAGAATATGTGAGGATTACGATGGAAGGATAAGAACTGGAACAAGTAGTAAGTAAATTTAAATATCTGCAAGGAATAATAAATCCAACTTGAAGATGCACTAAAGTAATCAGAAGCAGAATTGGCATGGGCAAAACATGATTTGTCAAAGTAAAAGATCTGTTGACAGCAAGAAAGATAGGTAGTGTGGTTTTATGTGGATCAGAGACACGCACAATAAGAAAAAACCTTGAGAGTTTTGAAATGTGAATATGGAGAAAAAAATAAGAAATGAAGAAGTCTTGACCAGAGTAAAGGAAAGTTAACTGGCTCGGACACATTTTAAAGAGAGATTGTATTCAACGGAGAATAATGGAAGGTGACATTTAAGGTAACAAAAGTAGAGGATGACCAAAGAAAGGAATGCTCACTGGCATAATGAAAGGTCGGACTAATGTCAAGATGAAACAAGATGTCAAGGATCGGGAACTTTGACGAAGGTTGACTAAATACCTGTTTTAGGACAGATTGAATAAAATATATATTAGATGATATCCACAAAGTAAAATTCTTGAAATTTCAATGTTGTGTGGTCTCAAATTCAAATATTCAGATACTTAAGCAGAGATATTGTAACCTTAACTGAATTACTATTATGACACTGTATTTATTTTTTTATTACTCAAGAAAAAAGTTATAGAAACTTAGCATCAATGCATCAACTTTGTTGCTAGCATTAACAGATACATATATATTTTGGCAACTAGGTACTCAGAAATTCGTTATTAAGGTGATTCCCTTCATACATAAGCTGTTGATTAGTGCAATCTACCCATTCATATTGACATCACAGCTTTTAAGTAAGACAAGAACTATAGTAAAAGTATTTTCTGGACAACCAATAGCCTCAATCTATAACAGTGATAAAGTCACAATGAAAAAACCACAAATTGCATATTCTGACGAGAGATATAATACATTTACTACTATTAACCTACATATTATCATTTTTTGATAGATGATATATATAATTCAGAGAAATAATTTAATTTATTAGGCCATTCACTGAAACAAGGAAACCAATAGCCGCAAACCACTAGCGATATTTTAAACTTGTCCATACTCAACATCAAGAAATTCAATTCTCAGTAACCACTAATGAGATACTTATATTCGCTTGTTAACTAGGGCAATTTATAAAACCAATATGTGACGGTTTCTTAATAAAATTTCATTTACGGAATGACTACTGAATTATTAAAAAGACAACTTACGCGACTTACTTAATGTCGTAATTTAACACAAAGAATTTAATATTTCTAATCTAACCAGTCTAAGAGTATCAGTAACTAATGAACTTATTTAAACACATTTAAAACTGCCTACCTGGAAAACGCTTGTTAAAACAGTAAGAAAAGTAATAAGCTCTCTCAATTAATTCCATACTTTTTTAGTTACAAGTTTTTGATATTTGAATAATTGGGCAACGTATTGTTATTTATAAATATCTATCGAATTTCGAACTAAATTCAATATAGTTTGATGTATGACTTTGATGAAAGATTATCATTGTTCTTAGATCCAATCAGTTTAGTTGAGTAGAGGAAATGTTGCGAAAAATTAAACGTAATGATTGAGAAGATGTTTGTATGGGACAAAATGATAGGATTACCAAACAGCGGTTAAGAAGAACATTCGTTTTTATTGACTTACAAAATTTAAAAGCTAATAATGGCAAACACACTTGAGAGGACCAATGATCAGCTGAATATGATAAGTAATGGTGTTTGTTACAGGAATATTTAAATCATATTTCGTTTCAATAGAGGAAGAATCTGACTCTTTTACAAACTTGTCCGGTCTTGCTTTTTGTTCGAGTTCTACAATCATGTGTGCATATTACTATTCAAAAGACTTAGAACTTGGCACCCGTGTAATACCCAAACCTTTTTAACGATGCAGCTGATAACCTCAAACGTCGTTTCTACCGAATTTGGCACCTTTTTCATAAATATATTTTGAAGAGTTTATTGTTATTTTTAGCAGTTCAGTTAAACAAAATTTGTACACATATAAATACTTTACCTCGATTTACGCGAATTCAATCACTGCTGGTTCACCCTTCAATGACGATATACCTAGATTTACATGAATTATATTTATACGGCTTATACTGGTCTACCCTGTTAAAGAAGATATTGAATTTTTATAAGTATAGTAATAGAGTAGGGAAATTGTTTTTAATTTTAATGCCAATATTGTCGCAGCAGAACAAATGTAATCAAAATCTAGTAGGTACCCTTTCAAACTCACAAAAATTTCATTAAAATCGAGACAACCGATAGAAAATTTCTAACAACCCGATCAGAGCGCCGCACACCGGGTTCAAATGTGATTCTTAACTTTCCAGGGACCCACTCATATACCAACAAAAAAATGTCATTGAATCATAAAAAATAATTTAGAAATAAAAAAGCGGCTTCCCTGGGAATCGAACCAGAAACCTTCGCATTAATTTAATAGCAAGACGCTCAAACCAACTGAGCTCATGTGCTCTCAAATGAGATGGTCGCCTATGAAAGAGCTTCAATATCAATTAATTGAAACATAGGCTCAAACTAAATTGTTCAAAAACAAAGTCAATATTATTTTGTTCCAAGAAAAAGCGGGAATATTTCTTCAAACCTAAAAATAACAGTCGCAAATGAAACAATCCAATTTACTGCAACTGCAACAAAATTTAGGACTAACTGTCGATGCAAACCTTAGATTCTTGGAACACTACTAAACTAATCAAGTGTTGTTACTACAGACTTAAACTTCTTTATGTTAGCCGACATCTTATGACGAAAAAGAGATTGTGTGAAACTTTTATTTTGTCAAAGTTATCATACTGCAACATTATATATTTCCCATGCCTAGATCAAATTATAAAATACAGAGATCAAAAAATTCAAAACAGTTGCTGTAGGCTTGTGGCAAACTTAAGGAGATATGATCATGTTTCCCCAATCATAGTGGAATTAAAATGGCTAAGAACGGAATCAATGTTTAAATACAACTTCATTTGTTTTTTAAAACGAGTTATGGAATCCTCAGCACCTCTCTACCTTTCGAGAAAACTTGTTCAATTGAACGACATACATCAAATAAACACAAGACATAAAGATTCACTTAGAATGCCCCAACATCAAACTTCCCTATATCGACGGTCATTTTCTTTTAATGTTGTGGAACTATTTAATTCCATGAATATTACTCTAAAACACCGTATATTCAACAAATCATTCAGAATCAGTTTAAAAAAAGATTTACTAATATCTGATAGCTCGTGTTGATCTGATACTTTCTTTATTTTTATACAACGTTTATTAAGTTTTTATATCTAGATATATTAATTGTTGTTAGAGTGGAAAAATGCACCTGAATAATGATATATGTATATAATTGTGTATATATATATGTATGTATATGTGTGTGTGTGTTTATATACTCATGCGGACAACTGGTCCCAGAATATGCATACATATATATGTACTTATATGTTTAGTTAGTTTTAGGAATGGTTAAGAGTGAATGGCCTATGGCTAAACTTCGCATTTGTACTTTTTAATGTGCAATAAAATCGTACTATTATTATTTAAACAAATTAACACGAAACAATATTAAATTTTACATATAAACTTTTCTCATGAAACACTTTATCTATATGAAAACCGCATTAAAATCTGTTGCCTAGTTTAAACGATCTAAGCGTACACAGAGACAACTGGCGGTAAGAATCATCAAATTTAAAATTATTAGGAAAAATCCAGAAAACCGTTCAATTTACAAAATTGTTATTCGTTACAATTTATACAACGAATCAATAAAACTATATTAAATCAATTTCACAAATTCCAGAAACCATTAATTACGACAATATTGAAGTTAAAAAGTGAACACGTATTAAATATAACACAAATTCATTATGTTCCCCTTATGAGAAAAATATTAAATCAATTTTTATGGTGCTAGTAACAGCAAGACGTCCAAATCCTTGCACTGTGGGGTTTTTTATTCGATATACGATCCCGACATAACCCTGATATCAAAACAATTTATGGGATGATGAGATACGTAAATATTAGGGAATTAAATTCCAAATTTTGACTTACTCTTCTCAAGTAATCGCATACCTGGAATGAAATTAATCTCTCTCAACAATTTGGCAACCTGAATCGGAATTGCAAGAATAAGAAGTTTTATACATTTTTAAAATAAATAAAGAACCTAAAACACAACTAGCATACCTATTTTATTTGCAGGCGTGGCCTTAGAGTAACTAACACCTTTTTCAGACTCCAATAACGACGATAAATTGTAAAATTATGCCACTAATATAATACGGCTGTTCGATGAAAAAAATTAAAAATATTTAGTCTATTTTAAGATAGGTCATCTTCTATGACCCCAGTAAAAAACAGTCCTTTTTCAGTGTCTCTTAATGTGATAGCCCTGGTTCTCTGCCAGTGTTGCTATTTATATTTCGGGAAAGGAGAATTCGGGTGCTGCCCTATGTCAACAGACGGCCCTAACGAGTTTGATTTTTTGTCACTATACATATTCAAAATATGTTGATGCCCATGCGCCATTTGTGTTGTTTACAGTGACATGAAAAAAGAAAACAAATATTTTTTTATGCTTATTATTATTCAAGTATAAATAATTCATAATGCAAATCAATATTTTAACGACAGAACTTGGAACAATTGACAAATTCATTTTCTATAGAAATCATGATTATTATAAACCATTTTATTCATTTTGAGTGACCGCTACAACAAAACCCAATAATCAAAACAAACAAAAAACAATAAATAAAAACCGTAACATTTTTAAAAGCCATTTCAAAGAGATCGTGTATCCACTTTTTATTATTACGAAAACTACTAGACTAACGAAATAACAAATCATCGCAATTATGATTTCCACATTTGCTATAATTTCATTTACAATTTTTAGTGATTGGAAAAACCTTAGAAACGGCTTGATAAACAGAGTAAATAACTCATTTCTATCTGGTTCCGTTATACTACAGTAAACATTAAATATCCATGATCTCAATGACTGATAATTGACATTAAACAACAATTAGATGCGTTATCTCTCAGAGTGGCATTAACCGACAAAAATGGCGGTGTTACAAACCAATTCAGATATCAACTTTGATGAAAATAATATTTCGATTATCTACAAGTACCGGTCCTCAAAATAAAGTCAATAAGTACAGAAACAAAGCACAATTATGTTCATGTTTTGTTTAAAGCATTAAGTAACATCTGCTTTTATTTATATGCTGGAGAAACATGATTGTATAAAATAGAAACATTTTGTTTATTAATTATTATTAGGGAAACACAAATACATGTATTCATGTAGATAAATAACATTATATGTCTCTTTTCTATATGGTTTGATGGTTAGTAGATAAAAAACGGTGCGACAGTGTTTTTATCCTACGCAAACTTTACAATAGAAACTTTGGAAGCAATGCTTGGTGACATTTTCAACACCATAAGTAGCAATAAGCTATTTGGTGAGCATCTAAGAGATACTGGACATCCCCTTACAGTAAGCATTGTAGATGAGCAGGCATTCTTTCAAGTCGCAAAGAGATTCTCAATGACATATGTTGCTCAACTATTGTTTAAAATTATCTAAAAATGAGAAAATACCAATAAAAAATAGAAAAATAGTTATCTTGGGTCAGACTTTGTATCAAGGAACAACTTTAGCACGAAGAGGAGATGTACAGATCTAGAATTGGTCAAGATATTTCAAACATTTCAATACTGTTAAAGGTGTTTGGAATATGATGATCCACAATAAATGTCCAACTATGACGAAACTAACATAACCCACGATCCTGGTTTCTCAAGGAACCTAAAGGACCGAGAGGATTCAGAAAAAATCTCAAGCGACAATGAGTGGGTACGAAGATATACGAAGACTATACCATAGATGAGCCGTTCAAGCCATTTATCACATGTTAAACCACGAACCTCTTCAAGCAATGGTCTTCAAAATTATTTTGCCTTATGTTCAGATAAAGTCAAAATATCAATGGGGCTTGCAAGTGATGAAGAACGAGCGCACAAGAAATGTGACAAGATTAGAAAAAGGTGTAAGCTATTTTTCTGAGAAAGAATAGATGATATGGTAAGGAATAAATGATTAAAATTTGAATGAAAACTACCAAGGAGTTTTTTTTAATTTGTTAATATTGTGTTTGTCCACCGCGGTTATCTATACACTCCCCGACACGTCTTCACATTGATTCAATAAGGTGGTCAATTTCTTCTTGGGGAATACTATCCAAGGCTACCTGTATTTCTTGTCTTAAAACTTCCAAAGCCTGTGAGGGTTGGGGTAAATTTTCCATGATATCTAAAATATGGTCTATGGGAGAAAGATCAGTGGCCAGGCGGCCATGGCAACAGATTCAATTAGTTGTCTTCAAAAAAGTTTAAACTAACTCGAGCAACATGAGACCGAGCTTTATCTTCTGGAAATCTGGGATCCATGAGGCGAGTAAGGTAAGGAATACGGCTCCACGACTTCCTGCAGAAAATGTGGTGCTGTCATTTTGCCTCGAACAAAGAGTAAAGGTGATCTATTTCCATGTGCAATAATAACACTCCATACCACAACGCCTACTGTCATGTCCACCCAAGCAGAATCGAGATTCATCAGAGAAGACGACCTGATATCATTCCACATTCCAATGTTGTCGTTCTCTGCACCACTGTAGTCGTTGCTCAGAAGTCAGAGGTAGCACAAGATGGGGTCGATAATGCTGCCATTCATCAGCCAAATATCCAGTTCTCGAAAATCGGTCCCTGAAGGCCGTAAGTCTTAGCAGTCGATCTTGAACCTCATTTGTGCCTACTCTTCCCTTATTTTGGGTAGTATCAAACAATGATTGACAACATCGCATAACAGTAGTTGGATTTCTGTTCGTGCGGTTAGCGATTTCTCGAAATAAAAAACCCGTCTTCCGTAAACCAATAATTCGACCTCTTTCAAATTCATTTAGTTACCTCTTGTTGCAGCATTAGCATTATTAATGTATTGCCTTGCTAGTTTTCATGTTATCTGCCACTTAATATGAACTGACAAACTGGTTTATTGTAATATCGTCATGTTATTACCGTATTTATCTAATTTGTCAATGTTACATTAAGTGTCTCTTTTCTGGTGATATCATGTTATTCAATTTTGTGATAAAAAATGTCATGCACTGAAATCTGAATCATGTGGTGAGGAGGGAATACATTGCAGGTGAGCATTCAATTGTAGAATATTTTTTAAAATAAAACTCTTTTTCATAAGAAGTCTCCTTATTTAATAGCCAGACCTTGCAGATAACACAGTTTAATAACGTGATATTTGTGGCCAATTTTGTGAATATCAAACACACGTTTTACTGTCCTACTCACAGAAGTCCTGGATTAATTTCAATATTTAACAGCCACCAATCGGAGAAAACTGTTAGACTCGATTAAAGACTTTTTAAGTTGTTGGTCGGCTCGCGTTCGGGTGCACGGTGAACTGTCCGAATCTTACGAAGTAATAAGTGGTGTTCCTAAAGGTTCAGTTCTCGGGCCTTTTTGCTGTTTAACAAGTTTGTCGCTGACCTCGCTTTGCTGTTTGATTCCAGTGCAGTGCTGAATGCGGACGACACCAAATTTTTCGAGAATCCATTTGCCACAGATAACTAGCTAAGTAGTGATATTTCTAAGTTAGCACAGTGGTGCAGGGATTGGTGTGTTCATTTGAACTCCGACAATGGTTCGGTATTACACATTGGTTACAACAACCCAAAGAATCATTACTTTATTAATAACACTCGAATAGTCCCTGTTGTTACCCAAAGAGACATTGAATTAGTTGTTTTTAACCATTTGAAGTGGTCTGGTAATATTTGCAAAGTAACAAAAAATCCAACTCTATGGCATACATAATTTCTTTAGTTTTTAAAAATATGTCTTCTATTTTGCTAAGTAAAATATACAAATCCTACATCCATGGAAGCCATATTTTACTAAAAACATTCATCTACTCGAACAGACTCAACGTAGAATCACAAAACTGTGCCCTGCCCTTCGTAATTGTCCACACGAGGAACGCATTAATTCCCTTACAGACAGGCGATTACGTGGTGATCTTATTGCAACTTATAAGATTCTTCATGGTTTTTATTCGGTGAACTCGCGCTCAGACTACAGCCTTTATGGGGACCATTGTAGATCTGTGGCGTTTATTTTGTCTTGTTACCCTGATGCTAAGTTAGTTTTATGTGGAGATTATAACTTTCCCGATGTTACTTGGAATAACGATAATTATGGAGTAACTATAGATAATGGAAATAACTACCCGGGCACTTTATTGGCAAACTGCTTTGGATTTCATAGACTTTTTCAAAAGAATTATGTGTTAAATGCAAGAGGTAGGACTCTAGATTTAGTGTTTACTAATGATTTTAGTTTATGCACATACAAGTCGGACGATTATGTACTTCCATCCTCCATTAACCATACACCTATTGATATTTTACTGTCTTCTAATTGTGTTAGCAATAGTTTAATCTATGAAGATTTTTATTACGACTTTAAACAAGCGGATTATTTCGCTATCAACAACTTTCTTGCTAGCTGTAACTGGCAACCGTTGTCCGACTGGGATATTGATTCAGCTGTGACTTATTTTTATGATAAATGGTATTCGGCTATTAAATTTACACGTGCCTGTTAAATGATTTAAGTCTTCCCCTTATCCTGCTTGGTTTTCTAGTCAGCTGCGTCATCTGGTAGCTGAAAAGAAGGCTGCGCATAAAAAGTTTAAGTCAACTAATAGTTATGATGATTATTTGTTTTTTTCGATATCAGAAGCATTTGTAAAGATGTCACTAATAATTGTTACAGATTGTACATTAATAATATTGAAAATACTTTAAATCACAATCCAAGAAGTTTTTGGGGGTATATTAATGGGCATGAAAAAGTCTTTTAATCTTCCGAAATCCATGTTTTATAAGGATGAAATAAGCAACGGGGCTGAGGAAACGGCAGGTCTTTTTGCTAACTACTTTTCAACGGTTTATAAATTGGATCAGAACATTAATGTGCCTCATTTTCATTATGAAAACTCTGTTAACTTGTCTTCCTTTTGTGTAACTGTAGCAGACATCACTGGCAGAATTAATGAACTTCGGATAAAGCTCTCGTGTTGCCCTGATGTTATTCCATCGCATTTTTTAATAAATTGTCTCTACACTCTAGCGCTTCCTCTGAAAACAATTTTTAACTTGTCACTGTCATCCGGAAAGTTTCCCAGTTTTTGGAAACATAGCTACCTGAGGCCAATCCAAAAAGGTGGATCTAAAGAAAATATTGATAATTACCGAGCTGTATGTATGCAATCGGAGATCCCGAAATTATTGGACTACTTTTTCTCTCAATTCTTATCATGGCAATTTAAACACATTTTTGTTAACGAACAGCATGGATTTCTTCCGGGTAGATCTACTTTAACCAATTTGGCCGTCTACAAGTCATTTTTAGTAAAAACTTTGGAGAATAGACTACAAGTTGACTCTGTTTATACGGATTTCGCTAAAGCGTTTGATAGAGTTAACCATAGAATACTTTTGGCCAAACTTTAAGCTCTAGGATTTTATGGGCCACTTTTAGAGTGGACAAAGAGTTATCTCTCAGACCGATACCATTATGTTAAAGTGGGGGGTATTATTTCCAGGATTATAAGTGTGTTTTCAGTAGTTCCACAGGGCTCTCACGCGGGGCCATTTCTTTTTAATTTATTTATTAATGACATTGGCAAAATTATTAATCATTGTAATATCTTAATGTATGCTGACGATTTCAAACTGTTTAAAGAAATTGCAACTTGCAACGATGCTACGTTACTCCAATCCGATTTAAACTCTTTATTTGCCTGGTGTATTAGCCATAATCTTGACCTGAATATCAATAAATGTTTTATTATTACTTTTGCAAAAATTTCACAACCTATAATCATTTCATACGCTATTAATGCACAAACGATACAGCGAGTAAGTGAAATTCGTGACCTTGGTGTCGTTTTCGATAATTCTCTGACTTTTCGTAGACACATTGATCTAGTTGTTTCCAAGAGTTACAAGGTATTGGGTTTTATCAATCGTTCATCTAAAACATTTTCTCATAATACGATTCGTTTATTATATTGTTCACTAGTACGATCTATTCTGGAGTACTGTTCTATCATATGGAACCCCCACTATAACACATATAGATAATATTGAGAGAGTTCAAAATAAATTTCTTCGTATAGTACCATTTAAAATGGGTTTGAGCAGGGACAATTATCAATATAGTGATATTTTAGCACAAATGCATTTACAATCTTTGCAAAATCGTCGTAACATAGCTGACATTTGTTTCCTATACAAGTTGTTGTCAGGTGAACTTGACTGCCCTTGCTTACTAGACAGAATATCCTTGAATACGACTATGAGAACTCGTTCTTCAGAACTCTTCAATGTGTCATTTCATAGAACTAAATATGGATTTTGTTCAGCAATGACTAGGTTATTACGTACAGGCAATCAGAACACCTCACATATCGATCTGTTTTACAACTCCATCAGGGTAATCAAGCGCTCGTTGTACTATAATATTTAATGCTGTCGTTTGTTTTGTTTTTGTTTTGTTCGCGACTACATGTATCTTAATTATAATTTTAATTTTAAGTAACTATATTTTATTCTGTATTTTGTATAAACTTAGATTTATATGTTTTTTGTGTGTTTTGTGTTTTTTAGATTTAGTCTTAGTTTCAATGCTATTTCTTTAAATATTTCCTTTTGTATTTTATGTAAATGGGATTAACCGTATATGAGAATAAATAAATAAAACTTAATCGTATTCACAATTAATCCAAGTAGCCGACTTAGAGGTCATAATTTAAAATTGTGTCCGGAAAGATTTTATAAGTTGTGTCGACAATTCTTCATATCCAACCGAATTAATTCTTTTAAAAATGTATATGATTGATATATATATATATATATATATATATATATATATAATACATATATGCTGCCTAGAGATATAAAAAATACTCGAAATAGTAAAGTTTTCATCAAACTATGTAGGAAATTCATCTTTACTAACTACAATATATTAAAAGAAATATTTAACATTTAGTTTTAGTTTAGTTTTAGTTTTTATTATTATTCATATTTTTAATATGTTCCAGGCTTCTATTTTTGTCCATAGGATAGGTTATGCCTTTATATTATTATTTTGCTTGTAATGGTGGGGATGATGACACATACAAGTGCAATAGCACTTAGGTGTCAGAATTACCGATCAAACACAAATTGTTGTAATGGTAATTGAAATAATTGTAATTGAAATTGTAATTGTAATTGAAATTGAAATAAATATAACCTCATATATATTGATATAGTTCAGCTAATGTACTTACTCAACCAGTGTACCATTATGCAGTTCTTTTGCCGCCTACACTTCTTCTCTTCTAATAATAACAATCAGAATGTGCACGTCAATAGTTGGAGCAGTGAACCAAGATATCAAAGGATGATCACCTACTTCATCCTATTGTTTTTATGACACCCCTTTCAAAAATGTGGTAACAGGCTGTGGCAGTAAAGCTAAAACCTAATTTAACGTCGTTTGATTTACGAATCTTCGAGTCAACTAACAAATTGGAGCAAGACAATTTAATGACCCGCTATGTTTTAATCTGACACATTTATCTAGACGCCTATTGTGCTTTTATTACGGCCTTAATTAGACTGTCTGTTGCCTCGAGTTGATATCTTCGGGCTGTGTTTTAATGTTGAAATTCTTGTAGTTCTACAATTCGATTTATTCGAAGACTAAAAAACTAAACAGAAATTTATTAACATTAACCTTGTCCAAAAGAATTTAAAAAAAGTATAACTGAAACAAAAAAAACGTCTAAACAGATTACATCTGTCATGATTTATGGAAATATTTAATAAAAATGTTCCTTTACGTTCTGGGGTGTATATTAAAACGACATAACTGCACACATAACTTAATATATGGCGAGATGGAGAGAAATATGCGGAAATACCAAGGGAAATGCAGCAGGAAATGCCAATGTTGTTCGGAATAGCTGAGAGTTTTCTCTTGAAATGTACATAAACTTTATTGATTTTCAAAATATATGAGCGATATTTCAGGACTGACAAATAATTTATACTTTTGGTTTGTAATTTGGTGTGAAAATATGATTTGGGAATTTAAATTTTATTTATTTCACAATGGCGGTAATGATTTTTAATAGAAAAAAATAGATTAATATTTTCTTTTAACTGATAAGAACTAAACTATTACCCTCTGTTGTGTTTGTGTTATTATATCTTACAAATTTTAATATCCTATTCCCGAGTGCACAAGTGAGTTCAAATTTATAAACGTTTGTAAGTCGGATGACAAAGCAGTATTCTAGTTGTTAAATGTAATAAAGGTGATCTGATGATGGTGCCGGAAGATGCTCAATGCCGATAGGAACTAAATAATAACAATATGTTACACTATCGATATAGGATATACAAAACGCAACAAGGAAAATTGATGTGGTAATAAATTTTAACAAAACTCGGATGGTTGTTTTCTGAACGAAAGTTGTGGCATCTCTGGATTTATTTTTTCTGAGTTCTTTGGGAATAACACCACATAAACTTGAAAGAATGGATATTTAAAATAGTCCAAACGTTTTATGGTCTAAATTAGACCCCGTTTTCAATGGTATTAACACAAATGACGAAGAAATTAAAAAATTAAAAGAATTCGTAATGACAAATTTCGTAAATCATAATTTGGCATTAATGTTTGATAATCAAACTGATGTAACTAAGGAAATTTACTGCAAATTTCTTTAGAATAAAACCCATCAAAGTATTAAAACAAAGTACACTAGGACGCCGAATTTGATAATGGCAGTTATTTAGAACCAATCCATTAGATTTAAGGAACAATATAAAAATTAAAAAAGCGCAGGTGGGAATTTGTTTAAATAATTTAGCAACAAATAAAGCCCAGAGAGTAAGAAATATCAAACAAATTACTTAAAAAACAAAGTACTCTAGGACGTCGAATTATATCATGACAGTTGTTTAGGATCTTTCCATTAGATCTAAAGAACCATGTAAATATTATTAAAAGGCGGGCGGATATTTGTTTAAATAATTTAGCAACAAATAAAGCCGAGAGAGTTTCTGTGAATTTCATCCCTCCCTGGGGGAGATCAAATCAATCCGCTAGAAAAATCTCTCTCGGAGTCAGTTTATGAGACGTGTGACTCAACCGCTGATCTACCAGACCCCTTAAAAGTGGTACTCTACTATTATGAAAAATTCATGTTTTGACGAACCTTGTATACAGTTACAAACAGTGACATGTGACGAATCTATTTTAGGTTTCGGATCTAGCAGATCTCTTTATAAAGACACGAAGAATATATATTTTTTTAATATTAATTGGTTATTATATGGGTTACAGAACTTCACTCGTAAATTCAAGGTTTCGTGAAAAATGCGGGCACATATATGCAAATAATCGAACATTTGCAATGTGAACAAATAGTTCACAAGACGAAATGAATTAGTTAAAGTTCAATTCATTCAGTTCAACAATTATTCGGACACTTTTTATAATAATTTAACTTCATAATATATTGCGCCCTCCCTTTAAATGGTTACGGATTATTTATTACAACTTTTTTCCTAAACCTTTTGAACCACCTTGTATAAATATAACATTCTATATTCCAACATTCCTGTATATGCGCCTGCCTATGGTGCATTCTAAAAACTTTTTTTTAAATTTTTTAAACACCTTCTTAGATATAATTCTATTCCACACTATATTTCAACCATCATAAATACACGCTTACAGGCTACCAATTAAATTATTTCTTGTTTTAACATTTTTTTCACCACCCTGTATAACTTTAATTCCTCTCCACCCTATATTACAAGCATCTTATATATGCAATTCCTTATGGGCTACCAAATATTTTTGTCCTAACATTTTTTTAAATCACACTGTATAATAATAATATATAATTGAATATATGTGATCCACCATGTATATGCATCTGCTAATGACCACCCAATTTAACATATTTTTAATCACCCCGTATAAGATTAATTTCACTTTACAGCATATTTCAAACACCCTGTAATGTCACTGCTAAGGAACTACCCTGCAACATTCTTTCATAATTTTTTTAACATCCCTGTATAACAATTGCTCTAGTCCGTTCTATCTTCCAACTATCATAAGTATCAACTGCTCATGGGTTACCCGATATAATTATTTTTTTATTTGTTTTGTAATAAACCACCCTATATAACTATAGTTACACTTCACTCCACTCTATTTTTTAACCACCTTATATATGCAACTGCTTATGGGCAACCCAATGAAACATTTAATTTCATATTTTGAACCACCCTTTATAATTATAATTCTAGGACGGCTTATATTTAAACTAATTTTTATATGCATATGTAACTGGTTATTGGCTACATTTCTGAAATCATCCTGTATAACAATAACGATATGTATTGCTACGAAATGATAATTACAAACAAAACTCACTTCCACAGTGTGCCTCAAATTAACATGCGAATTTGTAAGTTTTACCCATGCCACTTTTTTCTTTCAAAATTTTAATTTTTATTTATAACCGGTATTGTCTTTTTTGACAAATTACAAATTAAGAATATTAATCTTGAAGCATCCTTCTTTTTTGAGGTCGCTTAAAAAGAAAATTTCTGTCTGTATCAAAGCGAAATAATTGTTAGTTTTAATTGTTTATTAGAACAATTGACAAAGTTAATTGCAATTGATTTAATTGCAAAACACTACTATTCAAATAAACTAATTGCAACATGCAGTTAACAATTCAATTGCGATTAAATTAATCGCAATTAATTTAAGTGCAATTCAATTAATCGCAATTAATTTTTCAATCGATTAATTAGTTGATTGAAAATTTAATTGATTAATGCCCAACACTGCTAATACCTATATTTGATTAAATTTTTATTTATTTTTTTCAATAAACTTGTCAATCTGACGTGAACAATTTTGGACATTATTACACCTCTTCTCGGATTTCTCCTCAACTTAATTCTTATAAAAAGAAACTTTTGACAAAAGAACCCCAATAATGTTCACAATTTAATGAAATAGGGTCGACTTTCGGCCACTGATAGGCGACCCCAGTTAAAATAAAACACCAATTTATCTACACCATTGCCAAGCAGGGGCGGGGGTCAGCTAGTTGAGTAATACAATGCATTTTTCTCATCAAATAGCACACTATACACGTAACTTCTAGTTGCAGCAATAAAATTTGAGTCCAATTGATGTATCTGCAAGTATCTAAAGAGAAATCTATTAGAGATTTGCAAAACATCACAGAACCACGCTCCTACAAATCACTAATTACACCTAATCAACCACTCCTTTCGTCCCAGCTATACATCGAGATTCGATTCGATATCCCTGTCAAGTAGAACTTGCACAAACGCTAGAGAGATATATATGCATTAAAATTCCTCCGTCTTCTTCTTCTTCCAGTATCCAAAGACGAGGACGCCGATCATTCGAAAAGGAAATCCATCGAGTTGAATACACGCCCGAGACGAAGAAGAAGAAGACGAAGAAGACAATCGTCCGAATCCCAATTAATTATTCCTCGCGTATTGAATGTGTTGTTGCAACACGTCATTCGCTTGTTGATAAACTCGTTTTGCGTTTTGCACCGTGAAAATGGCCGATGCGAACGCTGGACACATTTCCTGCTGAGAGAGAAAGATAACTGGCGTATATAAAACTTGAAACGTTTCAGGGCGAAGTGTGTTGTTGTGGAGATGAACGTTTGAAATATTTTATTCGCCGATTTTTGTTGTGATGGTGTGCGTGTGATGTTCTCCTGCTATGGAGACGTCAGATTCGTTAATTTGTGATTAGTGTGAGACTGGGCTAACGTTTCTTTCACCTAAGAGTAGATTCTTTGAAAACAAATCACGATAATTGAAAAAATTTGCATTAAAAAACGAAAAATGATTTCAACAAACACCCAGCAAATCATCGGAAACATTGACACTCTTTAGCACGTGATTGGTGTTTGAGTAAGATTTGAGACATTTGTGTTTTATGAGCTCTGTTTTCCCCTTTCTCATCCAAATCTTTCTGATCTGTACTCCTTCGATCCACCTCAGTTTTTTGATATCGCAATAATTAGCAGATTTCTCTTTTTTCACACTGTCTCCATTATGTCTGTGACTTTGTTCTCACAATAAAGTCGGTAATTCAATCAATAGGATATTAGTCTCTCAGTGATATGCCTGACATCGACCATTCAATTGTCCTCAGTGTTGTTTTTAGTCCCTGTGTTATGTGTTGTGCTTCATAAGTAATAACAGGAAGTATGTATTAGTCAAATATTTTGGTTCTAAGATGTTGCGGATTTTTTTTTAATATGTGATAAGATTCTTTCGAACACAGCCCATCCTAATCGGATTCATCTCTCAATTTCACTGTCCTTCTTTGATGAACCAATTACTATCTGTTGTCCTTAAACATACATATCCTTTGACTTGTTCTATCTGTTGTCAATTTACTGTAATCTGTATTTTTTGAGCCATTATTTTATATTTCTCGACTCATTTTCTAGATCTGGCAACATTCGTTAAGATTTTCTTTTTCGGCTAATAAGACCACCTCACCTACGGATCTTAAATAAAACTTGGTACATTACTTATACACAGGAATACTGGTTGATCATTTTGTAGACATCTCTTTTTCTCAGAATAACTGTGAGGAAGAATCTGCACAGACAGCCAGTAATCCGGCAATTTTACGAAATTACCTTACTATACTTTGTTCGCCATATACAATTTTCAAATACTTATCTGTTGCAGGAAAAAAAATTGATGAGAGAAAATCCAATGAACAGGCAAAATAAACCTCCAGTTAAATTTCTTCAAGACTCCCTCTAGGGCTAGAGAGAACAATTTGGGAGATATTATATCATCATCATCTTATTGTCTAATTGTATGGGTGTCTTTCTCATATTTGGTTTTTAGTAGATTTTTGAATCTGTGGTCTACACGTAATTGACCTAACTGTACATTATTGCCCAATGTTCCACGGAGCCCGAAGGCCTTTTCGTAGTCTACAAAAGCCATGTGCATAGAAAGATTCTATTCTAGTGATTTTTTTTATTGTGAGTAAATGGTCAGTTGTGCCATATCTTTTCCGAAATGCCGCCTATCCGACAGGTTAACAATAGTCTATGGAGGATTGAGTAAAGGAGGACCCACTCTGTGTCAGAAAAATTGTCCACAAAATGGTTTCGATTTGGGGGAGCCACTGGGACGACCGGGTAATCTGTTCGTAGAAATTAGTTTTCTACCAACAAACCTACTTGAATAAATATTAGGTTAATCTGAAGAATTCACATCCAAAAATGAAAATTTAACCATCACAGTTAAACAACCAGATTTGTATTTATAATTAATAAAGTAGTGTTAAGTCAATGAAATACCTTGTACATAGATAAAAATGACAAAATTTTATTTGCCCTTTTTATAGGAGCAAGATAAATATCCTACATAAATTAAACTCTGAAGAACCTATTATTATATAATTACTAAGTTGATTATCGAGAACTTCAACAAACTACTGCATTGTCCGTGGACAATTTAAATTATAAAACAATATTCTTTTACGAGAACTTCAATAAACTTCTGAAGATATTTTCCCAGGGGCATTCAGAACATTTTTGTCCGGCGATCGTCGGCTTAGGTAATTTCATAACTTTTTCCGGGGCAAATATTTAAAATACAACTACAGCGGAAGGATTCCAAAAATGGTCATTTAATTGTAGCTAATCGTGCTTTTTGTCCAACTAGACAAGAAAAAATATATGGAAAATCAGTGTGTGAAAATGTTAGAATCCTTGAAAAATAAACTATTCTAGAATAAAATGAAAGTGAAATTTGTTCCCTACCCACCCCCATGTAAATAACTGTAATACACAATTTGATCACCCACCCACCCCATAATTCTTATGTAAGATATTCGTTTATTTAAAATTATTCATTTTAAGGATATAAAGATTTACATATTTTATACAGTGCATGCAGTATATCTATTATAATCTATTTATAAAATAGTCTCTATCTCATAATATTAAAGAAGTAAACATGTTAAAATTATAAAAACACTAAGTATATATACAATAACTGTGCTAAAAAATCGACTATTATTTTTTGACTGGGAACCAAAATTTTTTAATTCAAATTGAGCTCTAAATTTTAATATTAAGAGGCTTTTCATGCCGAATTTCAATATTTTCCTTCAGATGTATCATTGAAATCTTCTAAACAATATATTTGAAAAATACAAGCAATAGTTATTTTTGAAGGAAATTAAATTCCCTATAAAAATTGATCTGTTTTTACGATTTAGTTTTTTAACTTTGAAATTTTGTAAGTGAAAATAAACCAATCTGTTTCAAAAAGTTAAATTCGCGATGAAAGACCTCTTAAGATTAAAATTAAGGGCTCACATTTTAAGGCTAACTTTTTTGTCATCGATTATTTTGTCTCAGTCTAATATATATATATATATATATATATATATATATATATATATATATATATATCATGTATTCAATTTCCCAAGAAAACTGACAGAGTTTTCGTAGAATTAGACCGTTACATGTTTACAACAAAAATATTTTAAAATATATTTAAATTTTTGAATTATAATTTCTTAAAATGTTTTGACATTATTGTATGTAAGTAAATGCATATAATAAATAACGTTATTATTTAATTAATAAAATATGGTTAATGTTATAACAATATTTATATTTGAAAATCTTTAATAATTAGAATTTAAATTTTTCTATAGTTAATTTCGACAAATAAAAGTCATAATTTCTAAAAAAAATGATATTTGAAATAATCTTACGTAAAATCCAGTTCAAACACCCATCCACCCCAATATAAGGTTTCGTAAGATATTATCAGACACCCACCCACCCTAAAATGTCTTACATAATTTATGGATGTTGCCCTAGTAAAGGGTGTTTTTTTAGAGGTATAGAACTTTGAAATGGAATAAAATAAGGATATGTTTTTAAAATTGACATGAAATTTACTTTATTCGGAAGATAATCTTCTGGCATTATAATTTGAATATGACATCTGGCATATGACCTACACGGCTGGCTCGGACATAGTCTAATCTGGAGGTCCAATTATCGATGACTTTTTCCAACATTTGTGGCCGTATATCGGCAATAATGCGGCGAATGTTGTCCTCCAAGTGGTCAATCGTTTCGGGCTTATCGGCGTAGACTAGCGACTTCATGTATCCCCACAGAGAATAGTCAAGCGGCGTTAAATCGCACGATCTTTGAGGCCAATTCACGGGTCCGAAACGTGAAACTATGCGGTTACCAAACGTTTCTCTCAATAAACCAATTGTGGCACTAGCTGTGTGACATGTTGCCCCGTCTTGTGCTCGTGTGCATCATAATTGTTCAATTGATGAACGAAAAAGATAGTAATCATGGCTCTATAGCGATCACCATTGACTGTAACGTTCTGACCAGCATCGTTTTTAAAGAAGTACGGACCGATTATTCCACCAGCCCATAAAGCACAACAGTCAGTTTTTCTGGATGTAACGGTGTCACAACATAAACTTGAGGATTATCATCACTCCAAATACCTATCCATTCAACCAAAAGTGAGCTTCATCGTTAAACAAAATTGGCTTATGAAAATCGGGATCAACGGCAATCTTGTCTTGGGCCCATTCACCAAATGTACGCCTTGCTAGGTGATCGTTTGGCATCAATTCTTGCACGAGTTGAATTTTGTAAGTACACAAACCAAGATTTTTCCGCAAAATCTTCCATAAAGTGGATGGTCACATATCCAATTCCTGTGCACGATGGCAGATAGACTGATTCGGGTTTTCCTCTACGCTTTTCCTCGACGCTACGGTCTACAGCAGCAATGGATTCTTCTGTACGCACTGTGGATGCTTATTATCATTTAGAGGAAACGTGGTGCGAAAACGTTGCATAGTTAACCGAATTAATTGCTCTGATGGACGATTATGTTTACCGTAAAATGGACGTAGTGCGCGATACGTATTTCGAACAAAACCATGATTTTCAAAATAATTTTGCAGAATTTGGAAGCGTTGATTCATGATGAAATGCCAAACCAAACTAAACATAAATCACATGACAGCTGACAAGATGGCCGCCGGTTAAAAGAGAGTTGTCAACTTAAAGTTGATTGTTCTGATCTCTAAAAAACACCCTTTACAAACCATTAAAGGTATGTTGCCCTATCATAACCATGTAGAACCAGAGAAATAAACTGCTACTAATAAGTCTTTAACTTGTTGGAGAATGACTGAATCCATCTGGAATAATGTTGACCCAGCAAAAAATCATATGGATTGTAAACGATGCTGGATTGAGATCCCTAATTTTTATATAACTCCAAAATTAATAAAACTACAAAAAAAAACTAAAACAGCGAATATGAAATTACACAAAAAATCAAATCTGAAACTAGAATATATTTTAAACTATTGTAATTCCCAGAACTTCAATGATTGTTATTGAAGTTCTCGTTCCCAGGATGGAAACACTGCATACATAATTTTAAGTTTTAATAAACATTCCCATGTGTTTGCCCGGTTCCTTATACGAGCAATTTATTTTTTATATCTCTTATCTTCTGATAACTACTAATCTTTTTATTGTCCAAAATATTTAATTTTGATGTAGGTTTTAACCTTTGGAAATTGCATGAACTAACTTTATAAGGTTTTTTCCTTACAATTTAATTCTTATCCTTTATTGAATAACTTTAATAGATAGTCATGAATTAAAAAATAGTTATGCTTTCCACAGTAATAAATTTGATCCGCCTAATTTGGTTCAAGCAATACTAACTTAATTAATTTAATGATATAGCCTACAACGAAATAGGATGGTCAGAAACATCTCAAGTCAATCCTCCACCATGTCCACTAATTTTCCAACGATGCTACTACCAACAAGTAAACGACCTGAAATGTAGTACCGCGGTACCATCTGTACAACTTGAAAGATGAAATATGGTATAGGCGTTGTTATTATGAGTTACACTATGCTGAAGATTGATGAGCTTGAGAAAATATGTAGCTGTACGAATACATTTGCACCTGGATAAGTAAAATTAGTACGCCTCATTTAGATGGTTAATCATGGAGAAGATGCTTTACAAATACATTAGCGATGTACCTTTACATACTGGTCTTTAATAGTTCGATTACTGGGTACTCTCTTATGGGAATGCATTTCTTTTTGCGGGTACTAAATCTATCAAGTGGTTTCCGGGTATTCATCCGCGTAGTTGATCCCTCCCGGGATAGATTGTAAAATGACGATGTGTTGGCATAGTCACATGTATCGTCATCAGGTCGGCTCGCATAATTCTCGTATTCGTCTGCTTTGGCTTCTACTTACTATATTAAGGCAAAGTAGCAGCAACGTTGTTATACAGTTGCGGTTCGGCGGTTATCGGTTGGGCCTCTTAACAAAGTATTTTTGGTGTGCCGTCGTGCTGGCGTGTTCCGGAATAGATATTGTTTTCTCTTTATTTTTTATTTAAGTTTTCGTCTTCATCACATCTGGCTTGAATTCTTCTGTTAGTTTGCCCCACATAAGTTTTGTAGCAGTCTGCACATGGAATCTAATACACTTCCTGTTGTTCTAAAGGGATCCTCGTCTTCGGATTCCCCAAAACCGTGCAGATTTTTCCGTCTATATTAAAAATATTTTCAATATTGTGCCTATGTAGAATTCTAGCAATGCTGCTCGAGGTGCCCTTGACATACGGTAAATAAGCTTTGTTGCTTGGTGTCTCATGTTCGTCGTCTGTTAGTCACGGTTTTGACTTGACAGTCCATTTTCTTTATGATGTTAGTCTAAAGTCTTGACGACGGCTTGTCGTTGGGCTGGGTGGTGATGAGAATTAGCATGAATCTATTGATATGAGTTGCTTTTCTGTATACTGTATGGCAAAGTGTTCCATCTTCCATCAACATCAAAGCTATAAATAAGTGTTGAGGTGTGCCTCCCTTGAGGCTAAATCGCAAAGGTATCATCCAAATATCGTAACCATAAACTGGGTTTACGACTTGCTTTTCTTAGTGCCAACACCTCCAAGTTCTTCACAAAGAGGTTTGCTATTTCTGGCCAAAGTGGTGATGCCATTGGAGTTTCTTTCTATTGTTAAAATAGGAATTCTTCAGATAATGAGTTGTTAAATTTTCAAGGTATTGAGGTTTGTATTTTCCTACTATGATATGATAAGTTGGTGAAAAGGGACACTTCATCAAAGCTTATAAGTACTTCTTCATTCTAAATATTTCAAATTAGGTCTGTCTTTTGCGATTCTATTCGACAGATTTTCCTTCCATCTCTTTTGCGCCCCCGTACGAATTTTTGAGTTACAAGTAGTTTCTAATTTGTTAATATCTGTGTCCGTGTTCCTTGTTTCTATGTTTCCTCTTACCAAATGCACAATCCATTGCCCTTTGAGTTTCTCCAGATGCGTCTTTAGTTCTACTGTAAATGTCGCTATTTTGCAAATTGCCTCTAAAAGTCACATAACATGTTTCATCATACTTGGGTTACACCTAGTTGGTTCCCGAAAGCTGCCCATGAAAGTTTAATGCGTACTACTTTAATTTTTCGCCTGTTTGAAGTTGACACGAATATATGTACTGGCGTATGTTCTGTCCTTTTCAATGGAAATGCCATTATGCGTGTTGCTGATTATTTTCGTTTTATGAATGTTCATTTTCAAATGCTCACTGAAATCTTGAAACATGTTTTTGCTTCCTCTATATCTGCACTAGCCAGTACTACATATCTTCCCAATACAACATTTAAATACATTTGTGTTATCTCCTTTTATGCAATAAGTTGTTCCATATTTCGAGAGCTTTACCGAACGCATGTCTGAGATCTTCTGAGCTGGCGTTTGTAACCATTGAGTAGTTTCAGGTTTTAGGATGGTAGGTGTATACATCCTTTCATAAAATGTTTCAAATTCTTTTATGAATCTTTGCTCTAGTATTGTTAATCCTTTGTTTACGTTATCCTTTGCCCTTTGGCTAGATTTGACTATCAATCTATCTTATGTAGCATTTGGTTTGTTTGATAGGGCCGTAGGTCAGATCGCATTTTCTTTGGCAGTGCGGTTAATATTTGAATATTTATTCTGGTATGTTTTTTGTGTTTTTCTCCTTTTAACATTAGTTGTACTGTTTTCCAGTCAAATTTGGTTTCACTTAGGTTTTTAACTTCTGTTTTTGTGGTTGATCTTATGTCATTAATGGTTTACTGCGTTATCTCGTTTCATGTATTTGGTGTTTAGCAGTGTTAGGGGCTCTAGTTTTACCTTTGGCTCTTATTGGTATTTTTCTTTATGCAGTTCAAGCATCTCAGCTGTATTGGACATTTCCATGTTCCTCCACCAGCGTAGTTTTGTAGCTTAGCAGCTACCGTCTTTGCTTCCTGCTTTGCCATTTTTCATGATTTAGAGACTTGGCACCACTTCTTTTATATTTTTTTCAATTCATGGTGTAATGCATAGTACCTAAATCTTGTGGGTGTGCCGTTTATATGAGAATGTGGATTCAATGTGTTCCATTTTTCTTCAGAATGTTCAGCCTGTTAAAAAGTTACTTATGAAGTGCAATATATTACCAAATAGTTTAAATTTTTTGGCCATATTAACGGTTGCCACGTTCTGGTGTCAGAACTTCTTTTTGTATCAAGGCATGTAGCTTGGATTGGATGTTTTCTACTTTTTCTCAGAATGTTCAGTCTTTTAAAAAGTTTCTTATGAAGTATCATAATCACTTTCTCTATATATAGGTAAGTAGCTATAGCATCTACAGTCGTGTCGTACACTATTTGTGTCTGTTTGTAGGGTAATCACAAAAGGCGGATTATTTTATAATGGCGAAATTCTGACTTACAGAGATTCATATATCAATAATAAATATGGGTTTAAAAAATATATCCAATAAAAACAGTTTGTTTGTTGAATTATATACATCCTGCATAAGAGACTATATAATTTGAAGTTTTTTTGTTGTTAACCGGTATTTAAATTTTACTAGTTATTAATAAGTCACAGACAGGGGTCCCAAACAAAAGAATCTTTCAAAGAACGCGCCCAATCCAGGTCCAAAACCGCTGTTTTAATTTATTTATCACCTATTAGAATGCAAATCGAATTCTAGGCGGGTATTATTTTACCTGTACGAATCCGGTGACTAAGCCGGGTCCGTTAGAGATGAACGTTCAGTGAATTTGAAATGTTTATAAGCGTATCTAATCCACCAAGTGGATAGCATTAATATTTAAAGGTGTAAAGAAATTATGATGTATGACTTGTGAAGAGTTGAATGAAGTTGGAAAAAACAATCGTGAGTAAATAACAATGATAAACCACAACTGTTTGAAAAGTATGAATAAACAAGCAGTACAAACTCATATGGAAGGGGGAAAAGGTTCCCGCAAAATAGATTTTTATGGTTTTAATACAAATACTTTTTAACGAATAAAAATAAATAGAAGTTCAAATTGTTCACCGTTTTGGAATTTAAGGACGGCGCACTCAATGATATACTGCATTAACTGAATTTGGAATCATCTCAAGAGTCACAGTATTCGCCTTCTAATTTTTTCTATCAAGTCCTGCATATCTTTTGGTATGTCACGACAAAGTCTGTTCTTTAAATGCCCGCACAAGAAAAAATCCACTGGAGTCAAATCTGGAAATCTCGGTGGCCGTTTAATTGGTCTACGTATACCATCTTCCAAAAAAAGAGATGTCTACAAATTTTCTCACTTGAACACCATAATTCGGCATTGTCTCAATCTTGTCAGAAAAAAAATCAAGAAAGGTATATAGGCACGCCTAAATTAAGTCCAGGAGAACTGATGTCAGCATTCTTTGTACGTGGCCATACCAAACGATTGTTTCGAATGTCAAAGTGTATCCCCATCCACCTTCAAATTTCTACATTTCTTATTTTGCCTGTTCTTGTCAGATGCGAACATCTTCGCCAGCGATTCATTTCCACGGCTTGTTTTCTGGAACAATCCTTTTTATTTATTAACCAGAACTCCGCTCTATAGATTGCTATACTTTCTATAATAGTTTTCTAGATCTTTGTTTCGAATTATTGTCATTAGTCAATAATATCACATTTCGTCCATCATTTTTATTTTTACTCCACGATATCTATAATGATCGCTCAACTTAATCTCCGTGTTCCTCAAGATAAAATTGTTGCCCTAGTTGCTCAAATTTTGGGTCGCATTGTTCGCCAATATTTTACAGCATGTACTGTATAGTTTTGATCCTCAGCTAGTAATACCTAGTCGTCCGCAAAATGCGACAGTACAATTTTTCTTCTCCTACTGCTAAATACAACACAACAAACTTTAAATCAATCTGAATTTGTCTAGTATAGCAAGATCATCAAGCCCATTCAACCCCCTCCTTTCCGAAAATTTGGAATATTGGGTTTCTAGGTTCAATTTTAACCAATTAATCATCTTGTGAATAAGAATAAATTTTATATTTATACATTTTTATATATCCTGGATATCTATGAATACAAATACAAATTTTGCAGTACTAATCAGCCCACCACCAATTAAAAAAATATATCCAACTAACCACCCCACCCCTACCTCCCCAAAATATTGTCCCACCCACCCCGAAAAAATTTACTGGCTACGGCCTTGAAGCTCATACATCTACAAGAGACTTGAAGAAAGTCTTCAGTACAATACAATGTTACTCTCTTCGTCAGATTGGGATATGTTCTCCAAAAATTGAATGATTTATATGGTCTAGTAGAAAAATCTAGGACACATTTTTGGAGAATTTCTTACGGGACTTCTTTAGGCTTTTTTCCGTAAAGTCAAGTAAGGTACAACAAACTAAAATACAAGATAGACCAAACTAAAATGCAAGGTAGAACAAACTAAAATACAAAATATGAATAAGGTATATATTTTAAAAAAGTTAGTTATTAGAAAATTTTATTTGCTATAATATATGTATTTATAATTTATTGTTATACGAGGACTGCCTTTTATATTTCGGGATTAGAGAACAAAAACAAATATTAATCATCGAAAATCGCTTTATTGTTTTTCAAAATATTCCCCATTTTGCATGCGTTTGAACCAATTGTCGAAGCACTTTTTCCACTCTGATTGAGGTAACTCCAAAACGTGCATTCTGAACGCAGCAACCGCTTCTTCAGGTGTGGAAAAACGTTGACCTCTCAGTTTGTTTTTTGCGTACGGGAATAAAAAGAAGTCATTTGGTGACAAGTCAGGACTTTACGGCCGATAACTCATCAAATCGATGTTTTGAGTGGTCAAAATGCAGTTGTTTGAGCCGATGTGTGAGAGCTCGCATTGTCTGGTGAAGAGTGACCCGTCTTCGGCGGTTGGTTTTCCTCATTTTCTGGAAGACAACTGGCAAACAAATGTTTGTGTACCACTCAGAATTGACTGTTCTGCGTTGTTCTAGTGGTACGGTTGCGACATGTCCAGTTTTTCCGAAAAAACAGGTGATCATTTGCTTGGAAGTGCTTCGTGCGCGAACAACTTTTGTTGGATTCGGCTCATCTTGAAACACCCATACAGTCGACTGCTGTTTACTTTCGGGCTCATACGCGTAAATCCACGATTCATCACCTGTCACTATGTCATAAACGTGTTTTGAAGCACCGCATTCGTATTTTTTGAGCTTTTCTTTCGACCAATCGACACGAGCCTTTTTTTGACATTCAAATGTTTATGCAAAATTGAATGTATGCTGGTCCCACTAATGTGTAAGGTTGACTCAATCTCACGATAGGTCACATGACGATCTTGCAATATCAGTTCGCGCACAGCATCAATGGTTTCCGGAACAACAACTGTTTTTGGACGACCTTCACGAAATTCGTCTTGGAGTAAACTACGATCTCGATTGAATTCACCATACCATCGATAAACAGTGGTCCTTGATGGGGTTTCATCGCCAAAAATTAAATTAAGTTCATCTATGCACTCTTGCTGACTTAATCCACGTCGAAAGTTGTAAAAAATAATCGCACGAAAATGTTCACGATTTAATTCCATTTTTTGGCCGAGATGAATCCTTTAAGTTACTGTAAACAACACATAGCGCTCGTATGTCAAAACGTTCTGAGTGCGTATAACCTCAAAAATGTCAAACTTCACGATAGAGCTGTCAGATTGCAACACTAGGGTTGTCCAATCCCGTAATATAAAAGGCAGCCTTCGTATTGTTCCATTTCTTTTAGTTTATCGCAATCTATAATCAACAAGTTTAATTTCTTTTTTACCAGCTGTCGCTTTGTACTGCAAAATGTATTGCCTAGCAACAAAATTATAAAACCATAAAAAATAAGTTCTCAATATGCATTATGTACAATAAATTACATTTTATATCTAATACAGCAATACAAATTATTTTAAGAAATTTAGCATTGATGAATATAAAATATCTGACTTTTTTTTCAAACTAAATTGAATCCCAACTCATTTATCAGTTTCAAAGTTAACAAGTTCTTTATGAAATTCCTGACGGATCGATTTCTGCTTTGCAGCCATTCTTAAGAGACAAAAAAGATTAAGTAAATATGCAGTGTATATCGAACTTGGGGTGTTGAACTGTCTACTCCCCAAGTCTTATCAGATGACTGAACTTAGAGTGATTCCAATTATGGTGGTCTCGTTTTGTACAGGCAATATACGGTTTTAATCTAAATAGTTTATTTTAACATATGTGTATAACAAAAAAATACTTGATTGGAACAAATGTATAAAGTTCTAAAGAAAGCAGACCATGCACCAAAATAACTAAGTGTAGTGTAAGATATTGTGAGAACCGTAAAATTACTATTATGCAAATAATACAGTTTGTACTGATCGGCACCATTTCAACGAACAAAAATTCGTTTGCTGTTATTATTAATACCCAAAGGTGCTTTTCGAATTTTCAGCAACATATTATTATGTTCGGTGTTATTAACTGATTTATTGAGTTCTATCGAATATATATCCTCCAAGAAATTTTCAAACAAACTATTAATAGACTCGAAGCATTTCTTATACATACATTGAATGCAAATAATTACCTGTCAGGGAAAATTGAATACAAGTTATTAATGAGAAATATCGCAAAAACTGTTTAATGTAGCAAAACTTTTTTTTGAAAAATCGGAACTAATTCATCATAGATCAGTTATAATAATTCAATATATAAAACTTGCTTTGAAGTCGTTTATTCTTTAAATTGAAATCAATTACAAATCGAAAACATCCGCGAATTCGTCGGGATAGATAAATGAGGATAAAAAATATCTTGTTTAGTTGATCTCCTATGATCCATAAAATGAACGAATAAAAGTATATCACGTTTTTTTGGGTTCAGAGATATATATCATATTCCATAAAAATTCAGTTCGTGCAGCTGAGGAATATTTTCATACATATTTTAATCGTCGTCAACTTGCTCTATGTACATTTAAGAGGCTTTACGATAGATTACGCAGATATGGATCTTTTACTAAACCACCAAAGGAACGTAATCAAATTATCGAAGCAGCACAAATAAATGTTTTGGCAATGGTAAATCAAAATCCATCTACATCAACTCATGAGATTGCGGCAGAATCTGACACATCCCAACGAACTGTAGTTAAGGTACTGAAAGCGCACCAGTTCCACCCGTACAAACTTTCAGTTTCTCAAACTTTGCACGCTGGTGACGAACATCGGCATATTTTGTTTTGTACATGGTTTAGAGACATGTGCCTTGACAATCCACAGTTTCCATTAAAGGTGTTATGGTCAGATGAAACTAGATTTACTAACTGAGGTATGTTCAATAGACACAATGAGCATATCTGGGCTAAAGAAAACACTTTCCATGTAGATCAAAGACGACCCCAGATAAAATTTGGTTTTAATGTTTGGTGTGGAATCACAGAGTCTACTATTCTGGGGCCTTTTATCTATGATTAATCACTTATTGGGGAGCGCTACTTGCATTTCTTGTAATACACTTTTCAAGGCATGTTGCATAATTTGAATTTGAGAACTCGTTTAGAAATTGAGTGGTTCCAACATGATGAAGCACCTGCTCATAACTCGATATTAGTAAGACAACACTTAGATAATATCTATCCAAACTCTTGGATAGGAAGAAATGGCCCATGCGAATGGCCACCCCGGTCTCCCGATTTGGCAGTTATAGACTTCTATTTACGGGGTGCGCTAAAAACAAAGTATACAAAAGAAAGTATGAGACAGTTGGTGACCTAAGGGAGGCGGTATTACAAGCAATTGAAGAAATTGATAGGCGGTCTGTGAGGAAAGCGGTAATGTAATGTGGACCTTTCGAACATAAATTATGTACATTAATTTCTTAAGTTTTTAGTAAGTACCTACTTATTTAGTTTTTTCTTTATATCTGATATACCTAATAAAAAAATCGTTCAATGTTTTTTGGAATAGTTATTAATAAATCAGTCTATTTCATGGCTAAGTACGTTAAAAGTGAAAATAAGAGAGAAAAGCCTCCATAACTCGATATAGTTATTTTTATGAATAACTATATCGAGTATTATATCGTTGAAAAGCTCTAAAAATGTCCGATTTTTTGAGGTCATAGCCAATTATGGTTTCCACTCAAAAAAGATAAGTTTGTGTCACATCTCGAAAAAGAAAAAAAAAGAGGAAAATTTAAAAAAGAGGAAACTTAAAGAAGCCAGCTGTATGATGATAAAAAACACTGAAATCGGGGCACCTTCAGCCGACCTTCATTTGGACTGGAGGAATTTATTGCTAACAGAGCAAAAAAACGGTAACCTCAGCGTCAAGTGATCGCCAAACGACAAATTGTCAGTGTCAAATTTTTTGACAAACAACAAATTCAAGAACAAAGCAAAATTTTTTTAGAAAAAACCTCGAAAACAACACTAAACGATTGACAACGACTCCAGACTCGGAGTTGAAACGTCTCCAAACACAGATAAGTATTACACAGTATACAATACATTACTTATATACAGGAATGTAGAAATCTCTTTCTCTCAGAATAACTGTGAGGAAGAATCTCTGTACAGACAGCCAGTAATCCGGGCAATTTTACGAAATTGCCTTACTACACTTTGTTCTACATATACAATTTTTAAATACTTATCTGTTACAGTGAAAAATTTTGAGGAGAGAAAACCCAATGAACAGGCAAAATCATTTATACAGGGTGGGCCATCAACCTCATTTTTTCAAATGGAAATATTTGTTTTTTATTTTATTTTTGAATTCTGCATTGAATTCTAAGTATTTTTTATCCCCAATATCCTATACCAAAAATTAACAGTTATTAAAAAAATTACATTTATTTCTAAAGTTAAGAAAACAACGGTAAAAATAAGGTGTTTGTTGGTTTGAACCAATTTATTTACGTCTGGTTTCCATAATTGTTGGCGGTATTTTAGTTGAATGGAAACCCTTTTTTTTAAAGCTGGAGTTTTTAACACTTGTATATTTCCATATAGAAACTGTACTATAATTTTACTTCAAATAAGTAGTTGTCAAGTGCAGTTGCAAAGTTTCAAAGTATGGCACGTTTAACTGAAAAGCAGCGAATAGAAATTTTGACGATGGTAGGATATGGTGACGAACACAAGCTGAAGTTTGCAAATTGTTTAATATGAAGTATCTACCTGGAGCGACCTATTATACGATAGGTAGTTAGTAAAATAGAAAAAAAGTTTCTAGAATTTGGCCACGTAAGATACAATTACAAAGCCAAACATCTTCCAGGAGATACACAATTAAATGTTTTGCTCGATTTACTATAATATCCTCACAAATCCACTATAGAAATAGCCGCAGAACAGTCAATAAGTAAATCTTCTGTTCTAAAATGCTTGCATAGAAATAAGTGGCACCCATACAAAGTTCATTTAGTTCAGGAACTTACTGAAGATGATTTGGACCGGAGAGTAGAATTTTGAGAAATAATGATGGATAGATGCAATGCAAACCCGCACTTTTCAAGTAAGATAGTTTTTTCCGACGAGGCAACATTTTGTTTAAATGATTCAGTAAATAGTAAATTTCAATTGTGGGTCCTTTTTATTGAGGGAACACTTAACTCGGAAAAGTATTTAGACCTATTACAAAATGACATAACACCCTGTTTAAGCTCCCCTCCCAGAACTTTACCAGAATAGTGAAAACCACAATATATTGGCAGATTCGGTATGGTTTCAACAATATGGAGCGCCCCCGCCCTATGCGCGAACAGTGCGAGATTATCTTGACAATATTTTCCCAAATAGATGGATCCGAAAGAGAGGTAATACGAGGGCTGCCTTTTAGATTTCCGGATTAGAGAACACAAACAAATATTAATCGTCGAAAATCGCTTTATTGTTTTTCAAAATATTCCCCATGAAGATCTATACACTTTTGCATGCGTTTGAACTAATTGGCGAAGCACTTTTTCCACTCTGATTGAGGCATCTCCAAAACATGCATTCTAAACGCAGCAACCACTTCTTCAGGTGTCGAAAACCGTTGACCTCGCAGTTTGTTTTTTACGTACGGCAATAAAAAGAAGTCATTTGGTGACTAGTCACGACTATATGGCGGATGACTCATCAAATCGATGTTTTGAGTGGTCAAAATGCAGTTGTTTGAGCCGATGTGTGAGAGCTCGCATTGTCGTGGTGAAGAGTGATCCGTCTTCGGCGGTTAGTTTTCCTCATTTCTTTGAAGACAACTGGCAAAGAAATGGTTGTGTACCACTCAGAATTGACTGTTCTGCGTTGTTCTAGTGGTACGGTTGAGAAATGTCCAGTTTTTCCGAAAAAACAGGCGATCATTTGCTTGGAAGTGCTTCGTGCGCAAACAACTTTTGTTGGATTCGGCTCATCTTGAAACACCCATACAGTCGACTGTTGTTTACTTTCGGGCTCATACGCGTAAATCCACGATTCATCACCTGTCACTATGTCATAAACGTGTTTTGAAGCACCGCGAACGTGTTTTTTGACTTTTCTTTCGACCAATCGACACGAGCATTTTTTGAACGATTGACAAATTGCGTGGGATCCAACGCGAATAAATTTTTTTGACATTCAAATGTTTATGCAATATTGAATGTATGCGGGTCCCACTAATGTGTAAGGTTGACTCAATCTCACGATACATATGACATCACATGACGATCTTGCAATATCAGTTCGCGCACAGCATTAATGGTTTCCGGAACAACAACTGTTTTTGGACGACCTTCACGAAATTCGTCTTGGAGTGAACTACGACCTCGACTGAATTCACCATACCATCGATAAACAGTGGTCCTTGATGGAGTTTCATCGCCAAAAATTAAATTAAGTTCATCCATGCACTCTTGCTGACTTAATCCACGTCGAAAGTTGTAAAAAATAATCGCACGAAAATGTTCACGATTTAATTCCATTTTTTGGCCGAGATGAATCCTTTAAGTTACTGTAAACAACACATAGCGCTCGTATGTCACAACGTTCTGAGTGTGTATGACCTCAAAAATGTCAAACTTTACGATAGAGCTGTCAGTTGTCAGATTGCAACACTAGGGTTATCCAATCCTGAAATATAAAAGGCAGCCCTCGTATCGAATGGCCAGTAAGCACGTTAGATTTTTATCTTTGGGGTTACGTGAAATCTAAAGTCTACTTCAATAAGCAGGAAAATATCGAGGAATTAAAGAATAGAATTAGTGCTAAAATACAACGAATCCTGCCAAAAATGCTAAATGAAGTATGACGAGAATTTGAAAACCGTCTTAGGTGTTGTCAGGAAGTTAATGGTCAACAATTTGAACATTTAATTTGATATGTTAATGTTTTTTTTTCTTCAATTTTTAAATAAACGTAATTTTTTTAATAACTGTTAATTTTCGGTATAGGCCACTGTACATGAAAAATACTTAGCATTCAATGCAGAATTCAAAAATAAAATAAAAACAATTACAAAAACCGCAGTCCAAAATAAAACCGACGTGTCCCAGCGTTTTTCGAAAAAACCAACACCTGAATTTTAAATGAATTTGTTTCAGCCCACGCGTCCTCACTGTATAATAAATGTATATCTTTTTATCATTAAAAAGAGGAATTTGCAAAAAAATGAATATCTTCGTAAGGAATGCGGGTGGGTGGGTGATGAATTTTAATCTTACAATTTCTTGCGTGGGGGTGGGTGAGGGTCAGAAAACCGTCAAAATTCATCTTATATCATTTATGGACGTTCCCAAAATTGTTAAAACCTGATAAAACATAAAAGTAAACCAGAAGATGTCACAGATAACATTCAGAAAACACACAGAAACCATTTATAGATCAAAAGTGTCGGAAACTCATTTGAAATTATAATAGCTCAACAATATCGTGACAAGAATATTTATTACATACATTTTCATATTCAATTGACACAAATGCACTTCTTGCAGATAATTAAAAACTTAAACCGCGGGAATGAGAGAACGAGGTTAAGGCAAAAAATTTACCGCAGTAAAAATAAACACGAAGTGTGCATCAACCGTTGGTAATTAACACCGGTACAGATATGCCATATCGCAAACAGATTTCATACAAAGTCTCGCTCTTGTGTCCATCAATCTAACAAGTTTCATTAATTCAAAGTAATTATACTGCTAATGCACCTATTAAGATAATTACGGTTAATAAACCAAGTCGAAATAACAACTTCATTTCCTAACTGTCAATTTCGTTGATGAGAAATTCATAAGTGAGAAATGTTGGAAACTTCAACGTGGTGGGTGTTAACTGGTGTTTTATTGCACACTGTGAAAATTATTTATGTATATTAATAATGATTAAGTGTTACCTTTATGCTACAGTCCTGTGATCTACGATTCAGTTAGTTAGAACGATTTGTAGACCAAAGAAATGAATTCGAAACCGTTAATAGAATGTTATTATAAGTGGCAGCAAGTTGATGACTAAATTAATAGTTAGAGTAGCTTTTTGAATAGCGACATCTACAAAGTTCATACAAATGAGCGACCAGCCTGAGCGATCACTGAAGTGAATATCAGAAGAACAATATTAATAATAAAAAATTCAGTTCCACAGGATGGGCTCATTAAGGCACTGAAACTCTATAAACCAGAAGGGGTATATTCCAGGGAAACTCTCTTAGCCCGCTGTGATTCTGCCTGGCGATGAACCCTCTCTCAAACAAACTGAACTCAACTAATTTTGGGTTCAGTCTCAAACAAAACAACGTACAAGCATTAAAGATAAACCATTTGTTATACATGGACGACTTAAAGTTGATGACAGCTGCATGATATGCTTAAAATAGTAGAAGGGTTCTCTAGTGACATCCATATGAAATCTGGCCTAGACAAATGCCGAATTATTAATATAGTTAAAGGCCAAATACAGCAGGGGCACTTCGAAATGGTAGATGGCACCTCAATTGAATTTATGGGGGAAGGTCATACTTATAAATACCTTGGAATAAAGCAGGCTCAACGTATTGATCACTTGACTGTGAAAAGGGACCTAACAGCAGAGTTTTATAGAAGGATACGACGACTGTTGAAAACCAAACTAAACACTAAAAATATGTTTCAGGCTATTAACACCTATGCATGTTCAGTGCTCAGTTACTCTTTTGGTATAGTTAATTGGTGCAAGACTGACATTGAACAACTACAACGGAAAGTTCGAGTTCTACTAACAAAAGCTCAAAATCACTATCCAAAGAGCTCTGTCGAACGTACAACGTTGCAACGGTATGAAGGAGGAAGAGGATTGGCAGATATAGGCAAGTTACGTGATCAACAAATTTCTAATTTGCGTAATCATTTCCAGAAACTGGCAGAATTTTCTGATCTACACAGACTCATATGTTAGCTTGATGACTCAACACCTATGCGACTAACAGAACAACAAGTTCAAGAATACCACCAGACAACTGATCAGAAACTGCTCAGATGGAAAGAGTTGCTTCATGGAAGACATATAAATGACGTCAACCAAGATTATGTCGACAGTGCAGCGTCGAACTACTGGTTGATCGCTGGTCATATGTTTCCTGAAACGGAAGGCTTTATATTGGCAATCCAAGATCAAGTAATCCCAACTAAGAACTATCTAAAGTACATCGTGAAAGACCCTTCTATTAACAACGACAGATGCAGGTACAGTTGCCAAACATCCGAGTCTATCCAGCATATCACAGGAGGTTGTCAAGAGTTCGCTACAAAGTGCGACACGATGCTGTGGCTAAAATACTGCACTAGGAACTAACACTGAAACTTGAACTATCACAGTCGGTAAGATTACCATACTATAAATACAAACCAGAATCTGTTTTAGAAAATAACAACTACAAGCTGTACTGGGACCGCACGATACTGACTGCTCGGACTGTTGCTCACAATAGACCAAATATAGTTTTGGTAAATAAAGTCGCTCGGAAAACAACTTTAATTGACATAGCAATTCCTAACAACAATAATAAAAATATCAAGCAAGCTGAGAACATAACCAAACATAGGGATTTGGAATTTCAAATAAAGACTCAGTGGGACGTGAACAACACACGAACTGTACCAATTGTTATGTCAACGACAGGATTAGTTCCAAAACATCTACTAAACAATTTAAAATACCTCGGTCTTGACGAACATCTTTACCAACAAATGCAAAAAGCCGTCCTCTTAGGAACACTCCGGACGGTCAGGAAGTGTGACAACTCCACACGTCCGAGTTACCTTGGTCAACAGGGTCAACTGATGACACCACCCATGAAAATGGAGCTAGATGCCTCGGAAAGGAGCCGCAGCTTGGAGATCGCCAAAGCATGTCTGGAGCAGGCGCTGGACATGTCGTCCAAAGAGCTAAGGCCCAGTAACCTACAACAGCATTCGCAAATAGTCACAGCAAGAACGTGACCACCACAGGCCGTAGAAAGTGTTGCGCAGGATCCACATACAGCGCTCAACAAGCAGGACTGAAAAGAAAGCGCATGAATGAATTAATTATGCGTACGTTTTACAGTGTGACCATCCTTGGCCAGGACAAGACGGGATATCGCCGAATACTTCATCATGAGTTATATCGCGAGTACCCAGAACTTCAAGTTACCAAACCGAGAGCAGCGAATCAACATCGTGCCATCTTATAAAATCGCCTTATATCGGTGGTACGACTTGACCGAATAAAGAGCGAAGTTGAAAGCGAAGTATGTGATCGAAATATAACAGGACCAGAACCTGAAGTACCATTGGCACAAAGTGCAGACGAAACTCACGAACTTCAAGAAGTACAGCCAACCAAAAGAAACTGAGCATCATCTTGCAGGCACTGAACAAATTTACCTTTTGAAACTGTGTATTAGGTGCGAATACGTTACAGTCGATACCATTGAGCTGCAATAGCTACCTGCAGAACAAATGAACAATTGGAGTCGCAATAAGATCAAAGCAAATTACTACATCATATAGTATAAGATGCTTACTAGCATCGAATAGTTTTAGATTATAGCTACCTCACTCTGGGAAGCTATGAAAAAATAAATTTCAAATTTGCTTTTTAGAATTTTGTCAAACTCAAGCACCACCGTCAGAGTGTTGGTATACAGGGTGAGCCAAAAGTATGGAAACCTTTGAGTAAGTCCTCGGGAATAAATTTAAAAAAAATACAAAAGTTTTAGTATTTGTCCCTGGCTATTTAAAGATGAACATAACCTTGACCTTGACCATGACCTTGACGGTCATATGCATTTTTTCAAATGAGAATCCCCATTGTTTATTCTGGTTTCGGAAAGAGCGGAAAATTTTACGTCTAGAATGACCTAGACATGAGCTCGTTCATGATCTTGACTGCTACCAAGGTCAAGTCAAAATCGGTATAGGTGGGTTTTTGAGGTCGCTGCTTACCAATCTGAGGTCAATTTACAAATTCAAAATGGCAGTTCAATGATGGCGGACGCATTTCAAAGACAACGTGTTTTTTTTTCAAATAGAAAAAAATTGGATCGGGAAATAGCTGATAATTTTACTTACGAAAATTAACTTAACGACGGCCGACAAGGTCCCCTCCGATTTTGGTGAAAATCCATTGATTTTTTTATTTGCGTCCGCCAACTTGGATCCGTCATTTTGAATGTTGTAAATTTGACCTGAGATTCGTAATCAGCGACCTCAACCACCCCCAACCGATTTTGGTAAAAAAAAGCCATTTGACCTTGGTAGCGGTCAAGGTCATGAACGAGGACATGGTCAAGGTTATTCTGGACATAAAATTATCCGCACTTTCCAAAACCGGAGTAAAAAATGGGGGTTCTCATTTGAAAAAATGCATTTGACCTCGATATGACCGTCGAGGTTATGGTCACCGTTAGACAGCCAGGCAAAAATGCTAAACTTTTGTATTTAGCATTTTTCAAACAAAAAACTCCTGAAGAGTTATTCAACCTAAAATTTCCAGAATCTTTATGACTTAAAGCATTGTATCCTTCTGAAGTGCTATTTAATGCAAACTTTGAACTTATTATTCTTACAGATACCTTACAGAAAACAGACGATACATTCAATAAACGGATTTCAAGTTTATTTTCAAAAAAAAAAAAAACAAAATGCTCGCTTTGTTCTCACCAACAACGTAGAAAATATTCATTAGCATTCAACTAACAAAACAATTTAACAAATAAAATAACTTCTTTAATATTCGTCATTGGTTTCTTTGTGTTAAATTCGCAATCCTAGGACTCATAATCGTAAAACAACGTACTCATAAAAAGAGACGTAAAGACATTTGGAAAAGGAAGACATTTGATATACTCGTACATTCATGGCTCACCTACTTTCTTCGCCTTTGAAGATCTGAAGCATGAAGCAATTTATTATTCAAAATTTAACTTTTATTAATGCATGATAATTATTCCGCTTTGTCATGGCTAGAAATAATCTACAATAGAGTTCTTCTTAACTTTTCCGTCGTGTTAACGACTTTTGGAGATGCCTTGCACGTGTAGAAAACACTTGTGTCAATTGGCGACTACCAAAAGAGTGTAACTGTATAGGTTTTAAAGATTTTACAACCTCTCAGTACCCTAAATGTCACATAAAAATGTAGCTGTGCTTTTATGGAAGACAGTTAAGCATTAACAGTTTATGATTGAATTTACGTTTACAGAAATTATTCATTCAAATACAGTTATTTTGAATAAGATGAGAATGTAAACACAACCGCAAAATATAGGAATATTTCATTCTAAGAAAGAATATATATATATATATATATATATATATATATATAAAATAAGGTTATTAAAATCATTTAGATTTACTTTTTTTGAATATTTTGACTAGTTTATGCATTTGGTACAGGTACTACCGACTTACAGTCATGAAAAAACATTTAGCTCCTGATGAAATTATGATAGTTGTAGGTCTCTTTGAAACTGGCGCACACTAAATGGACCTTGCTAGGTGAATTGGTACCATTCAAAGCGTAACTCATAGTTTATAAATGCTCTATCGCAACCAGGTGATGTTTTTGAAAGACACCGTACCAATGGATGAAACACTATCGGTGTAAAAGATCAAATCCTGTAACATCATTGCTCCTGAACCACAAATTATAGGATCCATTATGAGTAACGACATTTTCTAGGGGGAAATAGTACCAATGCTTAAAAATCTTCAAACTCTTCCCCAGCATCAATTCACTTACATGAACGTGTCTGCCAAGACTAGAAAAAACACTAAATGTCGATGGAAATGTCTGGTGGAAACGTTTAACATGTTTTTGGATTTTCTCCACAGACTCCCAATACTTTTCCATCACCTCTCTCTATAGTCATGGTGGGTCCTGGCCCTGTCTTTGATGATAGCACACACACGCGCGACCTGGCGTTTAAATCTCTTGAGTACCTGTAGCTATAAGGCTGAGCTGACAGGTTCTCCATGTAATACAAACTCAAAATGGACGATACTTCGCAGGTCGTAAAAGACATTGAGCATCGTTTTGGTGCGAGACTTGCTCATTCACGCTTTCTTGGGACGGGAGGCTGGTATGGGGCGCCTCTCGCTGTTTAGGCAGCAATTTGCTGGATGCTCAGTTCATGTTTTCATCGGCTCTGGCCATTGTTGGGCGTCCAGAACGGAATTCGTCAACGATCTCCTCCGGCCTTCGTTGAATACCTTGTGCCCTCCCCCGGTCTTGAAATAGACTCGTCCTTGAAAGCCTCTTGAAGAATCAGCAAGGTTTCGGTTCCATTCTTTCCAAACCGCACACAATAATTAATTGCGTATATAAGCATTATTTTCATACGGAACTATGTGTACCCTAGAGGGTACATCAACTAGAAGTCTCGGCTAATATTGTAGACGTAGCTTTTATTTAAGAAGTCCGAAATGTTAGGGCGCAGGTAAACATTGTCTAAACATGTGAAGGCAACCCAAACTTTTCACATTTAATTAGGAAGCAGCATCTGTGGCTGTTGGATTTATATTTATGTATGATAGTGATTCTCCGCATCCTTCAACAGTAGCAGTAGAATTTTTAGAAAGGAACCATATTGTTGTTTTGTCATAGCCTATAGTGGCCTATACAATCCCCTGATCTAAACCCTATAAAACTCGAGTATAAACCAGCAAATAATATTTCATAGTTGTGGTCCTAAGAATAATTCGCAAAATAAATCATTGGTCCTCCCAGGAGCCGGGAACTGTTGTTTCCTAAGAAACATCTAATTTTGTTTTTTCTGACTTCTTTGGGAATAACACCACATAAAATTGAAAGTCTGTATATTAAAAATCAACGTTTTAAGATCTAAATCAGACCCCGTTTTCAATGGTATTAACACAAAATGAACAAGAAATTAAAAAATTAAAAGAATTTGCAATGACAAATATCGTAATCACAATTTGACATTTTTTTAACTTGAAAGTCAAAAGTCCAATTGTGATTGCGATATTTGCCAATGCGAATCCTCTTAATTTTTTATTTTCTTGTTCATTTTGTGTTAATACCATTGAAAACGGGGTCTGATTTAGACCTTGAAACGTTTGGACTTTTGGAATATACAAGTTTATGTGGTGTTATTTCGAGAGAACTCATATAAAATAAAAACCAGAGATTCCACAATTATCATTCAGAAAACATCTAATTTTGTATAGCAAATTTTAAATTAATGTAAACAAATTTAACATTTACTTTTATAAATAAGTTTTTTAGTTTATCAAAATAAATCAACGTAAACTTAATTTGGACCAAATTTTATAAAATTATCAAATATTAAGGATAAAGTGAATACATATTTGATTAACAAAAATTTTTATTATTCCTTGTTTACAACTACCATTGAAAACGGGGTCCGACTTTGGACGCTTCTTCCTTAAGTGCGGTGTTATTCCAAAGAGATCTATAAATAGAATGACTTCATAATTTCCTCTCAGTAAATAATTATTGTAATAATTAACAACATGTAATGTTTATAGTATTTTTGGATTTCATAATGAAAATACCTAATAGTCTACCACAGAATAGTCATGTGTTAGCTGTTGAAAATAAGTTGGTATACAAACACCAATAATATTTCTGTTTGAGTGCAAAAACTAACTCCTCTAAATTTCGATGTTCTAATAATATTCTAAATAGTTGCACTCACCGTTTTAAATCTTAAAATCTTAAAATATCATCATGGAAACATACTTGAAACAAAGAAGGAATTATAATAATTTTGTTGCTCATTCTATATATTTTTAAATTAAAACATTAAAACCAACAAATACGTTGGAAATGTTGACAAACCATTTTTTCCAACATTTAGATTATACTGATTGAAAAAAATATGTAGAAGTTAAACAAGTTCTCGGGTAATTTAGTAGATAAGCTAAATAAACTACGAAATTCCAATCCAACAACAAAGTAACTTGAATGCCAAACCAATCGAAAGCTCTGTTCGTACATCTTCTTCTGTTATGCATCTCACAATACCCAAATTGCCTAAACCTCTAAAGAAACAATCTCAGTACAACTCATCTCAAAGTTCAAATAAAATTGTTAGAGATAAACAAGTTTTAACATCACAGGAAAAATAAAAACTATTTATCACACCGGAAAACTTAATAAAGGATATTACATTATCAAATACATTTTGGGTTCGCGATTGAAATAATTTCTTGATCCCAATGACTGCGCCAATTAGGTAGATCACCATGTTCTAAAAAACTTTAATAAAAGTATTTTGATTTTGGATAATCTATGGTTTTCTGGGCTGTGTTGCCGTGGTCGGTTGGAATTTCTTCAGTGTTTCATCTGTAACTACAGACATCTTCAGCCGCGAAGACTGCTCGCGTGGAATAACAAGCCAGCCCGGAAAACCATAGTTTATTCGTTGATACCAGCCATAAAAGCCTAATTACTTTCAACTCCATTTAGTGTTACTTCCCAAGAAAACCATTAAAAAACTATACTAGTAGTGTTACAAACTTTCAAAACTTTTTTTTATTTTCAAATAATTCATTAGCTTGTTACCATTAAGAAAAAGTCTTCCTCATACCTTAGAAACCAATAAAATCGGCATACACTTGTAGCTCTGGAACTCGTACACCAATTAATGCGTTAATTGTACTCGTCAAAAAGCATTTAATCGCAAACCATTTAATCAAGCCATATGCATAGCACAACTTTATAAAATCATTCTCCCAATTAAAAGGGCACTTCGAGTGCTCCCCTTAGAATTAATTACGTCAAACTGGCCAACTAATGGACCTTTTAAAAAGCATAAAGATCATACTATTTACTCCATAATGTTGTCATTTAAGTGATAAAAATACTGAACTGGAAGCAAACAAACTGGCTCGTCTCGTTTTTAAATTACGTTATTTAAATACCTGACAAGACAGAGAACGCATATATGTACGCATTCGTCGGTGCGTTCCTCTTTTTCTTCTTCTAACTAGTCACTACGAACACGGCCTTCCGTGTCGTACGATTTTCTGCGGTCGTATACTTCAAAGTTTCTCGACGTTAAAGCGCAACGAAACTGCAGCTATTTCCAAGCTTTGAAGTGAAATTGTTAGTTTAAATAAAGATTTTATGACTCAATTTCAACTACTGATGCATCAACAAAGAAACCTTTTAGTTTGCCGTATGTTTTTCAATGTGTTATACAAGGATTTCATTACGGAAACCATGGAAACAGATTTAATTAAAAGCTATTAACTTTTCTATTAAATTTGACACAGTGAGTGGTAGAAAACGGTAGGCATGGTAAAACTTCTTCTCGTATCGGAACCAATTACCAAAGCAAGAAAACCAGAAATTAACTGGCTAGTTTTGAAACGTATCATCTGTTGCTGTCAATTAATTAGTTTTACGTTTATTACTGAGTATGTATTTCACCAAAGTAGGTGGTTATATTTGACACACCTGTAATATTTGATGTACCGGGTGAGTTAAACGGGCGTACATGGAGGTTAGAGTTAAATACACAAGTTGAGTATACCAGTGACTTATAGATCAAATGATTTATATTTTGAAATTAATTTGAATTGAACAGGGTGACTTAAAGATACAGATAGATTGTTAAATGGAAACAAAAATTTAATAAAGCTAACTTATTACTTCATTTCATTTTTGAATGTTTCATGAAATGAAGAATGTTAATTGTTTTTAATCCTTAAAGCCAGTTAGAAGGAATTAAGTTTTCATAAAATGTTCCACTTGGATAGCGGTTTCAAACAATTCACAGGGTATTTTTTTTTAATTGTCTTCTAAATGTTATTTGTGGCATGTGCTTGATTATTATTAGGTTTTGTTGCGAATAACACCACAATTGAAATAAAAAGCTGCATATTGAAAGAAAATACCAAACATTTCAAAGTCGATTCTGACTTTGTTGTCAATGGATTTAAAATATGTAATGAAAATGTAAATTGCAAATTGAAAGTTTGATTTATGACACTTAAGGTGGCGTTTCTAGGTACGACTTTGTTCGACAAAAATGCGATAAAAAAATTCTGCTATTTCAGTGATACCATTAACGTCACAAGGGAAAACCTAGGAAAAACCTTATGAACTATCCCGATATTGGGTTGTTCAAAAGGAGATGACCAGTAATAATTTCTTCCTTAATTGTAGATAACCAGGTACGACTGAATTCTACAGAAGTAGAAGCGATACAATCGTTTTCATTACAAAAGAATTAAGGCAGACTGGCAGACTCTTTTATTTTTCGTTTTGTGTTATGTTGTTCTTTGTGAAGTATAGTTAAATTGTCAAATTGTATTTTATGGCCTAGGTCCCATGCATGTTCAAAAATTCCGATTTTTCAAATTGTCGTTTCTTTGTGTAATTCTTATGATCTTGATGTTTCTCTAATATAAAATTTATTGAATTCGCAAGGAATCTTGTATATGCAGTTTTTTGAGTTCTGAGTTTTGTTGGTTGGTTTTGTTTTCGATATTAGTGATTTCAGTGTATTTCTTGTTTGGAATGTTGTTTTAACATTAAATCTGTTGCCCACTCTTTTCAATCGTTCTGCTATGGTATAGTTGTTATTGTAATGTGGTTGTCCTGAGTAGCAGTGTTAATAAGAAAAGTTCTGAGTTGATTCAGAAGGTTTGTTCTCTGTTCAAGTCTGTTTAACTTGATAAATTTTGTGCGGTAATTGTTTACAGTGAGTACATTTTTTATAATTGTTTTTTCTTTATTGAATTTATTATTATTAGAACAGTTGGTCTTTGCTCTATCATATAATGACTTAATAACACCTTTCTTTACTGTATTCGGATGATATGAATTGAAATTTAGGTATCTGCTAGTATGAGTAGGTTTTCTATAAACTTCTGTTTCGAATGAAGATTCTTTTTTGGTTATTAATATGTCTAGACAGTTTGTTATTTTGTTCAATTTCTGGGGTAAATTTAATAGTTGGTTCTTTGTTATTAATGTCAATTAATATTTTATCTAGTTCTTCAAGACTGTGTTCCCAAATTATGAAAATGTCGTCAACGTAATGCCACCAAATTAAAGGTTGATAAAATTACTAGTTGTTTAAATTTTTCCATAAATATGTTACTTAATGGTGGTAAAGGTCATCGTTTAATTGAAAGTATGTAGTTTTGGTACAATATGTTAGTTAGTTCCATTATTGTTTCAACTGATAACTGAGTTCGTTGGTTTAATGAAGAGTCCCGTTCGAGAGGTTGTTTTACTATAGGAAGTGTTTTGGAAGCAGGAACATTGTTATAAAAATTTATTATATCCAAACTTGCTATTGTACAGGTATTTTTGTATTCTATATGAAACAATTTTTCCAAGAAATGTGCACTGTTTTGTAGATAAGAAACAGAACTTCCTGTAAGAGGACGAATAATGTTTAAAAGAAATTTTGAAAGTTCACTACATGGCGAATTTATAGAATTGACAATTGGTCTTAATGGTAACCCATAGAAATGTGGTGGTTTAGTATAGTGAGGGGTGAGTGCTTTACGTTCTTGTTCTGTGAATTTATGTTTATGGTTGTACAGTAAACGGTATATTTTGTTTTCTATTGAGCTTGTTGAATCTTTTGTTAGTTTAGTGTATTGTCCTTGGTTTATTATCTTTTGAATTTTGTCATCGTAATCAGTTTTATTTAAAATTACTGTTGCATTTAACATTATTTGATATTCTTTAAAATAAAAGTAATAGAGGACATAAACAAAAAATAACAAAGTTATTCCTTCATTGTAAGACACCCTGTATATTTAATGAAAACTAATATCAATGAGAAATTGAAATCTGGCCCACTAAAAGTGAAAATTTACTATTCCAAAAAGCAAATAAACATGATAATGATCTCTTCAATTTACAGTTGGTCAACACTCAAATGGAACTACCATGTTTTCTCCAGACAGTATTCTTCTGAGACTAGGTATTCATTTTTTATAAGAATTATTTTTTCTAGCCTTGCCCATTACAAAGTTTTTGGTGGTATTCTTGGGAAAAATGGCATTCTCGCTTTAGCCACACTTACAACACATTGTAACAGGTGGTTGCCTTAAAAATGTTTGGCAGGTAGATATCAAAATTGGTTTGTTGTGATAAGTGTAGTAGCTCTTAACCATATTGTAAATTATAATTATCGAAACTATTGATATATCAAAGATTACTGTTAAAAACTGATTATAAATATGTACTCACAAGAAAAGTTAGCAGGCATTCATTTTATAGGTAATGGCGTATAAAGTCCGTCACTAGCTTGAAGCATTTATAAGCAAAGTTATACTGACCGATGACATTCCAACGTAAATTCATTTAGATGATTGAACGAAACATTTTAAAGAACTATAAAATATCAATTGTTATAAGCCTTGTTAAAACAAAAGCCGCATATTGACTAATGTTGGGATGATTATCGGATACGGTACAACAAAAAAAAATCCATCGCTACCATCTTTCTGCCAGTCCCTTTATCGGGTTGCCCTTTATATTATATTACCATTCCACCTTTCCGGGGTCGGGTTACATTTCTGCTGGCAATTTGACACTTACAGTTCTTACTACTATGTCATCAGCCATTCTGCTTATGTGACTGTTCCACTCTCTTTTCCTTTCCAATATCTAGTAGTTTATTCCTTCCAGGTTTCATACTGTTCTGATTTCATTACTCCTTACTATCTCTTAGTGTTTTCCTCATGATTCTTCTGAGTATTCTCATTCTTGGTCTTATACTTCTAATAAGTTTGTTATTCCATATTGTGTTATTTAGGCAACCCGCTACTTTATTGGCTCCCTGTATTTGGTTTTTTACTTGTCTTCTTACTTTTGATTTCCCGATACCTAGTTGTCTTCGATAATCTGTTTTATGTCGACCTCATCAATCTCTATCTTACATCTAATTGGTTCTTTGCCATGACAAGTGTTTTCCTTTCTGGGCTAAAATTACCATATTCACTTCCCGCCATAAGAATGACCTCATGAGACTAAAGAGTGGGGGGTTTAAGGAGCCTCCCTGTCTTATACCTCTGCCTGTTTATATTTCCCCTGTGATCCATCTATTCTTGTATATATCTTCAATTGCCTTGATGGTGTTTAACGGTACTAGTTTATTGAATAGAAGAAGAACCACTTCATTTAGCCTGACTCTATCGAAGGCTTTTTTAGGTCATTCTTTGTTATTTGTGTCATTACTGTATCTGTGCAAGATCTCCATTAAAGCAGGAATTATGTGACAAAGACTGTCAAAAGACGTATTTTTTGTGCAGGGGCATTATAAAAAAACTGAAAAAAGAAGATTCTTTCATCAGGTTCTTTTCACTGATAAAGTTACATTTCACAAAAATTAGTTCAATAGACGCAAGTATCATTACTACGAAACCAATAATCCACATATTTCTATATAGATAATATGACCACCAGCATATATGGCACTAGAATTATGAGGTGATATCGTTTTTTTTTGTTCACAACATTAATTTTAATAAATATTTTCGTTTCCTGAAGAATGATTTTCAAGAATTTCTTAACAATTCAACCACAAGCGTTAGCAGGTTTCAACAAGATGATGTTCCAATACATTTTAATTGAAATCTTGACAATATCTAAAAAATCAATTTGGAGAAAAGTGGATAGTCAAGGGGGAGTCAGTGAATTAGTCGGCTAAATCTCCTGATCTAACAAAAAATGGATGTCTTTCTGTAGGATATGTTAAAAATTATGTATACAAGGATATGAAACCGAAAAAAACCTTGTATTTTGAGAAATCGTTTTAAAAATTGTGACAATTCGGTATTTCCGTAGCAATTCTGAACAACTGGTAGGTTCTAGACCACTATTGGCACTAAAGCCTTGAAAACAAGCGAAGAACTCAATTAAGTAGATCCAACGGGACGTCCAGTGCACAGCGTTTAAAAGCAAACAATGTTCGGTAAAATAGCGCCTCGTGATAAAAGTATTGACTTGTGAATAGTTTCATTACAACCGGTTTTTGACTCAGGATGAAAAAGTTCCTGTGTGAAATAGGCCTAACTGCACATCCCGTGTGAACCAGGCCTAACGAATGAGTAAAAAACATGAAAATCTCCACCTACCGGAAACGAACACTAACAAATCCAAAACGATCCAATTCCCTTCTAAATGCTCATGTCATAAACGAATGTTTACTGGTTTCCAGTCATATTTTTTTTAAACTACAACCGCACTAAAAGTCGATCGTAAAATTCAAAGATGCAGACTTGCGGGTGGTCTATACGAATAACGAAGTCTGATTTCATTATGAGCAATCGTTTTTCATAATCAAGGCCCATTGTATGGGGTAACGGACAAATATTGTATTGTACGAGCAAATCCAATTCAATATAAATACATATTTAGAGGGATCGCCGTAATTTCTTTCAGCTAACAACGACTCTTCTTCATTACAGAACAATAGGGTACGCAATTGTTACAGATCTAGGAAAAGATATTTTTAATGTAATTTACATTAAATTGTTGGCTTGCTTGCTTGCGCTTGATACAGGTACTGTAAAGACTCTTTGGAATAGCAAAGTATATAATACTTACTTAAATTTAAATTAATAGCTAATTATTTAGACAGTAGGTACCAGAGAGTAAAAATCAACAATGTTATCAGTGAATTCTCTCAGGTCAATACAGGTGTTCCACAATGAACTATCTTTGGACCGTTTCTTTTTATATCATATATTAATGAACTTTTAAAGCTATTGCCTGATGGCATTATAATATTATTTGCCGATGATACAGCAAGCATAAACACCTACCTAATTAAAATATGTAATTGGCTAAAACTGGGTATATAACCTTCGACAACTATTCCTAAATGCTTAAACTTTAATATCAATGGACTCAATATAAAAAGGATAGAACATTTTAAAATATATCGGTGTAGTTCTGGACTATATAGTAGTAAAGGTAAGTACCTTATATATTTTTTTCTGTAATTTAAACAAATCTTTGAGCATATACTACTATAATCTACACATGACCTTCAAGTCAAGGTGACCTACATATGACCTTGATGTGACCTTCAGGTATTTTCAGTATTTTACTATCAAGTCAACCCTTAACCTAGGTTTGACATTTGACCTTGACCAAGTATATAACGTGAAGATCACAACAAACACATCATTTTTGAACTGGAACCCTTACTATTTAATGTAATTGGTAATAAAATAGTTTTCTAGGTCCGACCTTGATGTGACCTTAACAGTATGTTCAAGGTCATGCTCAAGGGCATAGGAGTAGGCAACTTCTAAGTAAGAAAGTGTCCCCATGGCCTTGAACATGAGCACGATCTTGACCTGAAGGTTATATCGAGAATAAGCTATTAATTGAACACTAAGTCGTATTTTTAACAGCCTTCCAAAAAGGAGGAGATTATCAATTTGTCGTCCCGTATCTTTTATGTATGCTCAGTGATTATTCAAAAACGGCTTAGACAAATTTGATGATTTAAAGGGCAATGTATTAAGGAATATTATAAAAAGGTACCATATAATTTTCTATAACGTGAGATATACACTTTTCCAGAAAATCAGAAAAAACCGTAATTAAGGGACTAAATTACAGTGGATTTTAATAACTCTACACCGTTTTCTCTAACACGGTTCAACCTTTCAGGATATTTTAAAATTGTATCCTACAATAATTATCTAGAACGTAAAACGGTTTTCCGAAAATCGTAAAAATATTTGCAAAAACACGGTAAACATCAATGTAACATCATCATAAATATCTAGTTTAAATGTCAAGGATATGACATGAAAGTATATCGTACAGGGTGTTTGTAACGGTTTTCATTGCAGTCAAGTATAATGGCACAAAATATTCCAATGGTGTATCGAAAAGAATTTTTTTATGTGAGCGATTTTTTCTTTATGGTATATAATGGCAGGTGAGTGCGTGCATGGAAATTCAAGCAGCGAGCAATATAAGATAGTTGAAATATAAGATGAAATGGAATTAAAGTTATGCAGGGTGGTTCAAAAAATGTTGTATTGACTGCTACATAATTAGTTGCGCATACAAGTTGGTTGAAATAAGAGTGAAGTAAAACTATAGTTATACAGAGTGGATCAACTAAAAAAATATAGTAAAGGAACATAAGTACTTGCTTATATTTGGCATATTGGACGAAGTAGAATTATAGGTATACAGGGTGATTTAAACAATAGAAAAATAGAAAGCCAATAGGGTGGAGAGATTTAATACTTATACAGGGTTGTAGCAACATTGTGTAGATTTGAATTATAGTCGGACAGGGTGATTCAGAAAATGATAGACAAAAAATTTATATTAGGTGACCACTCTACATAAACATATACAGGGTGGTTGCAATATACGGTGAATTAGAGTTATTCTCATAGAAAGTGGGCCAAATAATAAAACAAATAATAAAGTTAAAAGATATGTGAATAATATAAAAACCGTTTTTATTTTAAGCCAGTTGAAGTCGGTATATAAATTATTATAGCAGATGTTGTACCGCAGTCCAAACATGGTTTTGACTGTGACCTCTATATGACTTTTAAGGGTCAAGGTCATATTGGGACGTAGTTTTCTCGATCGTCTCATAGCTGCCTCAGAAGATAGTCAATAAAGCTTTTCAACTTGGAAATCTACAAAGAGTGAACTAGCAAAGTTTCATATTTTTCAATAAAATAAAGTCATTTTAGAAAGTTGTGTTTAGGGACACTGTTGATAAGAATGTCATAAAGGATAACATATTAAATGTTGAGCTCAATTGACTATACCCTTGTCTCTATTTGATTAGCAACAACGTGTTAATTGTCGTCATTTATAGTCTGATTCACAATACGATTTTTTCTAAAATCTTCACCGAGAATTACGTAATTTTATGTAGAAATTTTAAGGAAAAATCCGAAAAGGCACTGAAAAAAATTGCAAAAGTTATAAACAATTAAGAGAATAAAAAAGCAGGGGTTCGGCTTTTTTTTGAATATCTCAAAAAATATAGAAAATTTTTAAAATATGAAAAAAGATCCAAAAAGATCAGGAAATTTAATTAAAAAAAATTAATATTAAAATTAAGGAACCGTTTAAACTAGAAAAATCATTAATTATTTTTTTCTATGAGATTAAAAAAATTAAACTCTTTATTTGTTTATTTAATAAATAATTTGTTATAAACAAATTATTTTTTTCAGTTTTTTTTACATACTTTATTTTATAATAATAATAGCCATGCCTTTTTCTTTTTCTCAAAAAGAAGTTTACTATTTTTTATTTAATATTTAATATTATTATCCCGCGAAACTTTTTTTGAGAAAAAACAAGGCATGGCTATTTTTATTATAAAATAAAGTATTTAAAAAAATAAACTGAAAAATTAATTTGTTTATAATTATATTAAGAATAGCTTCACTGAGAGAAAAAAATTCCGGGGTTTTAGTTAAATAACTATCGGAGATTTTGTGTTAACATTCAGTGTAAAAAAAATTGTTAGTTAATAATTGTATAATTAATGGAAAAAATTGGGATACAAATTTTTAAACCGCGGATTATTGTTTATTCATGTATCCTAAAAGTACATAAGTTTTTTGTATTTCTTAATATTCATATTTTATATGTTTAAACAATTTTTTTGTTGTTAGATCTAAGTGAAGGAACGCGCGCGGAAGCCAGACTTCCCGTATTTAGCTCTATTTTCAAGGCTCTGTAAAAATTATAAACATTGGAGGTACAATTCCGGCAGTCGGAACTTTTTTTAGTAACTTTCTTGATCTTTTTGGATCTTTTTTCATAATTTGAATATATACAGTCTTGCGAACAAAAGAATGACACCTCGAAGTGAGTATTTAATATCTCTGACAGGTGAAGTTATCCTGAAAATTTCATCGTGACATTCTAACCTAGGAATTACGGGTAACAGCAATTACATGGAACGGCTCCAGCTTCGGAACCTCTATGTGCTAGTTTCCCCGAAAATCCTAGATCTCGGTCTTTATATCTCGCGTCTTCAAATTTAACGCAATGTATCAAATACATAAAGAAGTGTTCGAGAGGACATTCAATTGTGGGAAGCGCAACTTCTATATATTATATATACAGGGTGTAAATAGTTTGAGTGCATATATTTTATTACTCTTAGCGCGAATAATAAAGGAATGACTACGTCGACAAAAAAATAAACACCTGTGTTTTTGTATTGACTGATGATATTGACCTTAGAATTAAATAAAAATGTATGAAATATTTTGTTGAAAATATTTACGTTTTTAATACAAGGTATTGCAATTAGAATTTGTATTTGGCGGTTTCTTTTATGCAATTATACAAAGTTGGGTAAATATGATATTCAACTCAAGAGATCTGTATATATAGTTTTTTACCAGGTAAATTATTCGAAGAGTCATTATTACTGATTTAATTAGTGTTATTTATATTAGACAAGTAAATATGTAATCCTACTTACCGAAATTATTATAATGATAGAACCGAGTTGAAACAACGGATTATTCACAGCAAATGTTCAAAATGCCCACCATTACTATCGACACAAGCACGACACCGTTTAATCCAATTTTCACGTATGCGAGAAAAAATTCCTGGAATATTTCGGATTTCGTCAGCAGCGTCAAAAATGCGTTGTCTAAGGTCATTCGCGTCAATAATTGAACTCGAGTAAACCTTACTTTCATGTGTCCCCATAACTAGAAATCTAAAGGATTGAGATCAGGAGATCTTGTTGGCCAACGTATATGTCCGTTTCGACCAATCCAACGACGGGGAAATGTTCTATTTAAGAAGTCGACAACTAGATGACTTGCGTGGGCAGGTGCTCCGTCATGTAAGTACCACATATTGGAACGTGTTTGTAGGTTCACTTCATCTAACAAATCTGGTAGCGTGTTGTTCAAAAAATAAAGGTAATTCTCACCTGTCAAACGTGCAGGCAGTATAAATGGCCCAACCAAGTATTCACCAACTATTCCAGCCCACACGTTAACTGAGAATTGGTGTTGAAATACTGACTGCCGTATTTCGTGCGGATTTACCTCAGACCACGAATGCGTATTATGAAAATTTATTATACCATTCCTGTTAAAAACTTGCTTCATCTGTTGTCAAAATATTGTTCGCAAAATTAGGAAATTGTCGATGTTTTCTGAGGAACCAACGACAGAAATTGAGTCTTGGTTGAAAATGAAATTGACGATGTTTTTTGAGGAACCAACGACAGAAATTGAGTCTTGGTTGAAAATCATCAATTGAAAGCCCTTGAACCCGCTGCATGTGATATGGATAGAGCAATTGTTCCCGTAATGTTCTATGAACAACAGTGTGAGAAATTTGCAGCTCACTTCCAATACTCCGTGTGCTACGATATGGGTTGATGTCGATAAGGTCTAGTATTTGATCCTCAGCAGCTAAGATACGATTATGTCGCTGTGGTCCGCGATTGTTTATTTGTGGTATTACACTACCTGTTTCCAGAAGCCTCTGCGAAACAGCTACGAATGTCCTAGCATTGGGCAGGCGTCTGTTTGGAAACCTTTCCCTGTATAACATTCTTGCTATTCTGCAATTACGTCTGCTTTCCCCATAAATTAAGAGCATGTCATGTCTTCCCCTAATTGTATAATCGGCTATTATTTATCACAAATAAATACTGTCGCACTATTCTTAATTTTCGAACTTACACACTAATCACAACCGATTTTATTTATTTAAAAAATATATTAAATGGAAAGCAAACCACGAAGTCTACATCAAATAGATATCATTCAAATCACTTTACCGTTTATCTATTCTTATTTACAAGAATCGAAATCGCAAAAAACAATCGTAACTCTCAGTCGTCGTTAAAGTAAAAAATGTAGTAAATAAGTTGGTCTGTATGCCACGTTGCCATATCTATTCGGAGAAACTTACACTAAATTATAAAAGCATATTTCGAGTTTAAATAATCAATTTTAATTTTTAATGTGGCTATTAAAGATGTATAAGCTATTGAGTATTTACATATTTAGATTTACCGACATTTTGAAATCGAAATTATTGTATTATTCACTGTAGCAAGGGCTACATAAAATCTAACTTTATGTGTTCTTTTTGGCAAAACTATAGTTTTTTTAGAAAATGTTATAAAGCTTTTGATTTGTTTTTGCCTGAAGTATTGTTCTTCAAAATCTTTGCACTCAAACCGTTTACACCCCTGTATATTGTCTTGCGAACAAAAGAATGACACCTTGAAGAGAGTATTTTTTGAGATATTCAAAAAAAGCCGAACCCATACTTTTTTATTG